>CM067320.1:1939787-2067287 GCA_034231615.1 Meghimatium bilineatum | reverse complement strand
ACATCTATGTTGTTACATCTATGTTGTTACATCTATGTTACATCTATGTTGTTACATCTATGTTGTTACATCTATGTTACATCTATGTTACATCTATGTTGTTACATCTATGTTACATCTATGTTGTTACATCTATGTTGTTACATCTATGTTGTTACATCTATGTTACATCTATGTTACATCTATGTTACATCTATGTTGTTACATCTATGTTACATCTATGTTACATCTATGTTGTTACATCTATGTTACATCTATGTTGTTACATCTATGTTGAATCTATGTTGTTACATCTATGTTGTTACATCTATGTTACATCTATGTTGTTACATCTATGTTGTTACATCTATGTTACATCTATGTTACATCTATGTTGTTACATCTATGTTACATCTATGTTGTTACATCTATGTTGTTACATCTATGTTGTTACATCTATGTTGTTACATCTATGTTGTTACATCTATGTTGTTACATCTATGTTGTTACATCTATGTTACATCTATGTTGTTACATCTATGTTGTTACATCTATGTTGAATTTCTTTGGTGTTTTTCCTATAAAATGATACGATGCTCCAAGACAAGTGAATTCTTTCCCCTGTTTAAGTTGTTGGTCATCGATTAGAATACTGATGTTTCTTTCTGTTTTTACCATTGATATTACCTCCGTTTTTTTCTGTGTTTATATTCCTGTTAACGTCACTACATATTGTGTGGAGTCATTTCATATATTGGTGTAGTTGTTCTGTTGTTATTGATATTATTTCATATGTTGGTGTAGTTGTTCTGTTGTTGATATTATTTCATATGTTGGTGTAGTTGTTCTGTTGTTGATATTATTTCATATGTTGGTGTAGTTGTTCTGTTGTTGATATTATTTCATATGTTGGTGTAGTTGTTATGTTGTTGATATTATTTCATATGTTTTTGTAGTTGTTCTGTTGTTGATATTATTTCATATGTTTTTGTAGTTGTTCTGTTGTTGTTGATATTATTTCATATGTTGGTGTAGTTGTTCTGTTGTTGTTGATATTATTTCTTGATCGCCTACAAGAAAAGACGTTTACTTAGAAGGTTATTTAGGTTGTCTTCTTCATTATTATTGAAAATTTTTAAATATGCAGTCTGGATATGTGATGAATAACAATGGAGATAGAACACATCCTTGTCCGCACTCTAGAGTAGAACACATCCTTGTCCGCACTCTAGAGTAGAACACGTCCTTGTCCGCATTCTAGAGTAGAACACATCCTTGTCCGCACTCTAGAGTAGAACACGTCCTTGTCCGCACTCTAGAGTAGAACACATCCTTGTCCGCACTCTAGAGTAGAACACTTCCTTGTCCGCACTCTAGAGTAGAACACGTCCTTGTCCGCACTCTAGAGTAGAGCACATCCTTGTCCGCACTCTAGAGTAGAACACGTCCTTGTCCGCACTCTAGAGTGAATGTTGAATTTATCTGATAGTCTCAAACTCGTTCTAACTGCACATTGACTGCATTCTACTACACAAATAGATTAGATGTGAATCCCATATTTTGATAAAATTTTCTAAAGTAGTTGTCTGTTTACTCTGTCGGAGACTTTTTCTTAAACATGACATCTGTACAGATATTGTTTTTACGGAATCCAATTTAAGTGTTGCTAAGCTATGGTTCTATGAATCCCATTTAAGCGTTGCTAAGCTATGGTTCTATGAATCCCATTTAAGCGTTGCTAAGCTATGGTTCTATGAATCCCATTTAAGCGTTGCTAAGCTATGGTTCTATGAATCCCATTTAAGCGTTGCTAAGCTATGGTTCTATGAATCCCATTTAAGCGTTGCTAAGCTATGGTTCTATGAATCCCATTTAAGCGTTGCTAAGCTATGGTTCTATGAATCCCATTTAAGCGTTGCTAAGCTGTGGTTCTATGAATCCCATTTAAGCGTTGCTAAGCTGTGGTTCTATGAATCCCATTTAAGCGTTGCTAAGCTATGGTTCTATGAATCCCATTTAAGCGTTGCTAAGCTATGGTTCTATGAATCCCATTTAAGCGTTGCTAAGCTATGGTTCTATGAATCCCATTTAAGCGTTGCTAAGCTGTGGTTCTATGAATCCCATTTACGCGTTGCTAAACTGTGGTTCTATGAATCCCATTTAAGTGTTGATAAGCTATGGTTCTATGAATCCCATTTAAGCGTTGCTAAGCTGTGGCTCTATGAATGCTCGTAGTCTAAGTTGTTCTAATCGTAAGCTAAGTTTTGCTATTCATTATATACACACATATTAACACATACAAATCTTTGTTTCGACCAAACGACCTTTATCAAGAGAATATTTACAAAAACCACGAGAAAGTACGACACTATAGACTTTCATATAAAATAGCTAATTATAGATATAAAACAGGAAGAGTAAAATCTGGAAGGTCAGAGGTGAAACAACACAAAATTAAAAATGGCAAATACATAATACAATCAAATATTCCAGTGATTAGCAAAACTTTATTACTGTATTCCAAGTTTCACCTATTTAATTTACATTTTGCTGCTGTAAATGTTCATAATATTGATAGTAATAAATGTACAATCACCAAAGTACAAAATGACATCCTATATCTGGCGATATTCCATTTGATTTATTGCAATCAATATTCATAGCATTTCCGAATAAGCATAACCGAATAAATGTGAAGACCACCGAACAATCAGCATTATGTGCCAGATGTCCAAGATACAACTTCGTGTAATCATGAGACGAACAATCAGCATTATGTGCCAGATGTCCAAGATACAACTTCGTGTAATCATGAGACGAACAATCAGCATCATGTGCCAGATGTCCAAGATACAACTTCGTGTAATCATGAGACGAACAATCAGCATCATGTGCCAGATGTCCAAGATACAACTTCGTGTAATCATGAGACGAACAATCAGCATCATGTGCCAGATGTCCAAGATACAACTTCGTGTAATCATGAGACGAACAATCAGCATCATGTGCCAGATGTCCAAGATACAACTTCGTGTAATCATGAGACGAACAATCAGCATCATGTGCCAGATGTCCAAGATACAACTTCGTGTAATCATGAGACGAATAAGAGGAAAATAAAAATAAAAAATGACAGAAGAGAAATGTGGATTTGTGGTAGGAAAAGCCACAAGAAAATCTCTCTCTATATATAACACGAACATTGATGGAGAGAACAATAGAAGTATACAATGATCTGCACTTGTGCTTCATAAATTCTAGTAAAACAGTAGACAAGGTGAAGTATTGATAAATGATACAAATATTATAAAATCTCAATGTTGATTGGAAACTTCTAAATAAATGATACAAATATTATAAAATCTCAATGTTGATGGGAAACTTCTAAATAAATGATACAAATATTATAAAATCTCAATGTTGATGGGAAACTTCTAAATAAATGATACAAATATTAGAAAATCTCAGTGTTGATGGGAAACTTCTAAATAAATGATACAAATATTATAAAATCTCAATGTTGATGGGAAACTTCTAAATAAATGATACAAATATTATAAAATCTCAGTGTTGATGGGAAACTTATAATGACAGTAAAAACAATATTTATTGTAAACAAACAGTTGCTATGAGGTTTGACAATAATGTAGAGGAATTTTAAAAGATAGAGATAGGACAAGGATGTTTAATGTCACCAGATCTTTTATCCTTGTATACAGAAGATATGAGGGGAAATACAGAAAGCATGCCAGGAATAGCAGTTGGATATTCATCATCATCATCATCATCAGCTGCAACATTTCTCCAACATCATCTGTCTCTTGTTTTGATGCTGCACTCTGCTAGACAGTAACCTGTCGATCGTGTGATGTTACTCTCCCACTTGTATCTCTGTCTACCTCTTGCTCGCTTCCATTTGACTTTACCCTCAAGTAAGGTCTACAATGAGATGTCATACTTGTTAATGTGCCCAAAATATTTTATTTGCCTGACCTTTATGTCTCTTAATAATTCTTTCTTCATATTAAGTGTTTTTTTAGAATCTTTTTGTTTGTTTTCTTCTCTTTCCATGATGGTCTCCCTATTATTCTATATACCCAAATCTCAAAGGCATCAATTCTGTCTTCTAATTGTTTGTTTAGTGTCCATGTTTCTGAGCCATACATTAATATAAAAAAGATGTAGCATTTTATAATTCTCATTTTTAACTTGTTTATAATTTGTTTAGATGTGAATATTTTCCTCATGTCATTGAATGTACTTTTAACCATTCCATTCCGCATCTTCCAAAAATGTGATAATAGATGGTCGAAATATATCCGTTTCTTGTCTGCTACCTATGATGTCGAAGATCAAGTAGTGGTCCCCTGACGACAAAACACTTGCTGAAACGTTTCTCTGTATTTAGTACTCATGTTGTAGTAGAGGATGATGTTGATGCTGGAGTTGGTCGCTTCAAAGATGAACACAAACGACCACAAAACAAAGAAAGCGTTCACGCTACTACCTATAATACTAAACTCACGTTCGAAAAATGTAACCATAGACACGGCGACACCTGGGGCATAACACACAATTGATACCACTGCTATCGTTATTACCATTGTGACTGTTTTTCTTTCTCGGATAGACATTGACTCAGCGCGAGATTGATCAACGTTCGCTTTTTTGCGCCACTTAGATTTCTGTCTGAGTTGCACGACTAGAGTAATAGTAAACGTAACAATAGCAACAAAAGAAGCTGAGCCCATGATGGAATAGAGGAAGAACACGATGCCCTCCGTGTTCTTCCTTTGCGCTGTGAAGATCAACCCGAGCAAGGTCCGGTTCTTGTTCGGGTAGAACTTCCAATCAATATAAGTAGTTGCATATTCAGGAGCGAACGAAACGATGATAACGGTGTAGATGATACATACAGTCGATGTAGTTCTCCTGGGTGTGATAACCTGTTTGATCTTTAGCGGAATCATTATACACAAACATCTTTCTGCTGTGATATATATAGTTATCCAGCCGGTGATCCTAACGAAGCATATGTGAGGTATTCCTGCAGAAAGGTGTTGTATTTCTGAAGATACCATTGGCAGGGAAGAATTGACGAAAAGAGGATTCACGCAAACACAGAACCACAGCAATGATAACAGACTACACAAGTCGGAGATGGCAAGTCCAAAGAAGCTAATGTTGATGGTGTTGTTGAATCCTTGTTTGTAGAAAACTAGAATATTCATGAGATTAGTAATCACACCAAAGAGACTGATAACGGAGGTGATAATCACAAAGTTGATAATCTCGTATACCTGTCTGTCTGCGTCACTGATAAGTTTCATACCACCGCTTGTGTTGTACATATTGAAAGAGAAACACAATCTCGACCAGGTCATCGATGACAAGTTGTGTTCTATTTCTATTTACATTGTTATCAAATATACCGTTACGTTATTCACTTCAGCAATATGCCAGTGTTATCTTGGGTGATATAATAAACAAAACGCATATATCAGAGCTTGTCTATGTACGAGTCCATTACCGCGGATGAGCCCAGGTTTCACAACTCGCAAAAAAAATCGCTTATTTTATACTCAATTCAGAGAAATGTCAACAAACTAGTAGGATAAAATTTCACTTGATATTACTTGTGGCAAACGCATTTTTCTAACCAGGGGCGATTTTTTAAATTAAGATCTATGGCTGACAATTAAAAAGTGTCTAAATATAGAACTTTAGCTCCGATATATTGTCTAGTATCGGCAGTTAAGAAATCTTTATTCATGGTTGCCATCTAGCATTTTAAACTTTAGACCTATTTTGTTTTCCCGACTACATTATTTTTGTACCTAGAGATGAAGCTCAGGTGTCGGGAAACATCCCAATAGCCTACTAGAAATGCGAGGGCTGGTGTAACACAGGGCAAATGTAAATATGGTGTTTCGTTGCTAGTATTTGTTATTTACATAAATTGGTAACACGTGTATCTATCTATGTTCATTATTACATTTATCTTTTCTTCGCACACCAAAGTACACAAGCACATTGAAAGTTTCGGATAGACTTTTCATATAGGCTATGCCAACTTGAATTATTTTGATATTATGTTGAATTGGAAAATTGTTATCGGTTGTTGATTTATACAATAACACTAACTATGAAATCTTATGATTTGTTTAAGCTTAATTCTATTCTAAATCATAATAAATAATTTTTTTTAGCATCGAAAGAATTAATTCGTATCCAAATCTGTAATCAGGAAATGTGGTTTTTTTTAAACAATAAATTTCAGAAGTGTACAATTTGCATTCTTGTTTATTAAATATATTTAGGGGTTGTTATTTGTCCCGCTTGTGTATCAGCAGATATATACGTGGAACACAGGTTTTTTATGTTTCACTTGAACAAAACAGATGGACTATCACTAAGAGTAAGGGGTTATAAGGTGTAAACAAGAAAACATACAAAATAAAATATGCACGACATTTTCAACGTTTCGAGCCGTTAGGTCTTTCTCAAGAATATATAAAACAAACAGTGAAAAGCAATGAAAACAGTAAAAACAATGTTACCACCACAGATGCACTAGATACACTATTGACATGTAAACAATACAAAGTTCAAGGTTGCAATGATGTATATGTATACACGTAGTCATGGATGCGGGTTTTGTTGTAAACTGGACGGGATATGATAACAGATATAACATATTATTACACAATACAACATGGATAGCAATACAATAAGGTGCACACCAACACACATTTAAACAAATGAATGTTCAGAGTTTAGTCCAACCAAAAAGCATGAGGGTACAGAATTAAAAAATAAATCGATTTTCAAGAACTTCCGTAGATCTATCTTCCGTGATGCAGGATCAAAGGACAGTGACCTGGATATGAAGGGCACCATGATAGCTATCACCATTGATATGAATAGTGACAGGGGTAGGTTCTCTGTGTTTTATGGCATGAAGATGCCTACAGAAGCGGTCACTCAATCGTAAGCCCGTTTCACCTATATACTTTTTGTCACAAAGTTTACATATGATAACGTGAATTACATTACGGGATTCACATGTAAAGGCATCATCGCTAGTGAAAGTGGCCTTAGGAAATGAAACAGAGCGGATCTCAACTACATAGGGATATGTGTAGCAACGACCGCGTTTGCAGCGAATAGTGCCAAAGTGAGCAGGAACATAAGACCCGAGGTGACTGTGGACCAAATTGTCATTAAGATTTTTGTCACGCCTATAGTGCTATAACCAAATAAAAGTCATGAAAAGTGGAACGAATTTCACAATAATAATGGAGAAGGGAATAATGCTCGAACAAGATTCTATGTGCAGTAGAATTATGGGGATGAAAAGTAAGGACAAGTTCAACTCTATCAGAGGAGGATGAAGTATCCTGAATATTAGTCAAGTTATAAAGTTGAGATAACTTACACACACGAAGCCATGCCGATGAAAGGACACTGTCAGGGAATGAATGTCTACGATAGAAAACAACCATCTCAGATGATGAACCAAGAAATTCGTCATCATGACTACATAAGCGACGATTACGAAGAAGCTGGTGAGAATGGCAGAGAGTTGCGACATGAAGTAGGATGAGAAGAAATGTAGAGCAGAACCATGTGCATCAGTAGGTTTGTAGTAAACAGATGTGCTAAGGTAAGGGGGATGTGCATCAGTAGGTTTGTAGTAAACAGATGTGCTGAGGTAAGGTGGATGTGCATCAGTAGGTTTGTAGCAAACAGATGTGCTGAGGTAAGGGGGATGTGCATCAGTAGGTTTGTAGTAAACAGATGTGCTGAGGTAAGGGGGATGTGCATCAGTAGGTTTGTAGCAAACAGATGTGCTGAGGTAAGGGGGATGTGCATCAGTAGGTTTGTAGTAAACAGATGTGCTGAGGTAAGGGGGATGTGCATCAGTAGGTTTGTAGCAAACAGATGTGCTGAGGTAAGGGGGATGTGCATCAGTAGGTTTGTAGCAAACAGGTGTGCTGAGGTAAGGGGATGAATAGTAACAATAATGTCAAGAAAGTTGACAGAAGAAGTAGTAGAGATGTTAGATGTGACTTGTATAGCAGGGTTACAATTCTTGATAAAGTTGATGAAGCGAAACAATTCTGTCTCAGACATATCATTAATACATACACCATCATCAATATATACATGAAATGGAAAAAGACCTTCATAAAACTCAAAAAAAACTGATGTTCAAGATTTCCTATGAAAAGACACGCTTAACTGGGTCCCATCTTAGTACCAATAGCAACACCACTGATCTGATCAAGAAAGAGCCAATGTCTTGCTTCATCAACTTTATCAACAATTTTATCCTTGACATTCATTTATCGCTTATGTAGTGATGTTGTCTTTTTTGATAAACCCTCTGTTTTCTTTCGTAGACATTCGTTCCATGACAGTGTCCTTTCATCGGTATGTCCTCGTGTGTGTAAGTTATCTCACCTTGATACCTTGACTAATACTCAGGGTACTTCATCCTCCTCTGATAGAGTTAAACTTGTCCTTACTTTTCATCCCCATAACTCTACTGTCCGCCGAATCTTGTTCAAGCATTACTCCCTTCTCCAGTCTGATTCTGAAACTCGTGCCAATTTCCAGGACTTTTCTTTGGTTGCCTATAGGCGTGACAAAAATCTTAATGACATCTTGGTCCACAGTCACCTCAGGTTTGCTCACTTTGACACTATTTGTTGGAAACGCGTTCGTTGCTACACATGTCCCTATGTAGTACAGATCCGCTCTGTTACGTTTGCTAAGGCCACTTTCACTAGCGATGATGCCTTTACATGTGAATCCCGTAATGTAATTCACGTTATCATATGTAAACTTTGTGACAAGAAGTATATAGGTGAAACGAGCTTACGATTGAGTGACCGCTTGTGTAGGCATCTTCATGCCATAAAACACAGAGAACCTACCCCTGTCACTATTCATATCAATGGTGATAGCTATCATGGTGCCCTTGATATTCATATCACTGCCCTCAGATCCTGCACCATGGATGACAGATCTAGGTACACTCATGAAAATCGATTTATTTTGTAGTTTGGTACCCTCAAGCCTTTTGGACTAAACTCTGAACATTCATTTGTTTAAATGTGTGTTGGTGTGGACCTTATTGTATTGCTATCCATGTTGTATTGTGTAATAATATGTTATATCTGTTATCATATCCCGTCCAGTTTTCAACAAAACCCGCATCCATGACTACGTGTATACATATACATCATTGTAACCTTGAACTTTGTATTGTTTACATGTCAATAGTGTATCTAGTGCCTTTGTGGTGGTAACATTGTTTTTACTGTTTTCATTGCTTTTCACTGTTTATTTTATATATTCTCGAGAAAGACGTAACGGTTCGAAACGTTGAAAATATCTTGTGTATTATAGTTTGTATGTTTTTTTATTGACACCTCATAACTCCTTAGTCTTAGTGATAGCCTGTCTGTTGTGTTCAAGTGAAACTTCAAGAACTTGTGTTCTACGTAAGTACTATTGTTGTTCCGTTTCACTGCAGTATTACCTTATATTGATCAGAAGATATAATCACGCCGTTGAGTTCTAATTGGTGTAGCTTGTACAGTTTCAATTATCAGGTTTTGACAATGTATCATTTTGATGACGCTAAGTATGATTATTACATCAATAATTGATGGCACTAATAGATGGGATCGAGCAGACTAGGCAGATGTCAGGTCTAACACCCATGATTGTAATGTCTCATTATTGCCGAAGGCACATAAACGGCTTTCTTGATGATTTTGGTTTATCCCGCCGAAATCAAATGGTGCTGGACTAAATATTCAACAAATCTATTTCCTTGTTCCACGACCACACATATTTATATTAAGTGATTCACATTAACAATGCAGGCCTACATACACGCCCCAGCAAAGGGAAACGTTTCCAACAAACACATTAGGCGTGAGTTACTTATTTGTTTCATTAAATCATGCAAGCAACGTTTGAATATTGATCATGTTTTATGTTATATAATGATATAAATTTAAGAATGACATTTGGCACACAAATTATTGTCTACTTCTGTACAACTAAAGACAAGCCTTCAAATATTTCATTTATATCTTGCACAGATACCGTATTATAATTCCTTACTATCTGTTAATATTAGAATGACATTTATTTCAGATGTGCGAAATATCTGTGTGAAATCTATCACTCAATGCCTTTAGCTATTTCAGATGTGCGAAATATCTGTGTGAAATCTATCACTCAATGACTTTAGCTATTTCAGATGTGTGAAATATCTGTGTGAAATCTATCACTCAATGCCTTTAGCTATTTCAGATGTGCGAAATATCTGTGTGAAATCTATCACTTAATGCCTTTAGCTATTTCAGATGTGTGAAATCTCAGTCTTGAAATCTATCCCACAATACCTTCAACTATTTCCTGCTGTATGAATCTTAATTCATATAACAAAATGTGAACTATGATGTATTTTTCTTCTATTTGGTCTTCTTTTGTTCGCCTGCGAATGTGCTTATATCTGAAGTTTAATCTCTTCTATAAACTTGATTACATGTTACATGTGTTCTATAAACTTGATTACTGTGTTCTATAAACTTGACTACTGTGTTCTATAAACTTGACTACTGTGTTCTATAAACTTGACTACTGTGTTCTATAAACTTGACTACTGTGTTCTATAAACTTGACTACTGTGTTCTATAAACTTGACTACTGTGTTCTATAAACTTGACTACTGTGTTCTATAAACTTTACTACTGTGTTCTGTAAACTTGACTACTGTGTTCTAAAATCTTGACTACTGTGTTCTGTAATCTTGACTACTGTATTCTGTAACACGTAGAGAGGTATGGTGATTTTTTTTGACAATTTAAAAAAATTCAAAATCCAATATACACGGCTATGTGGTTGTAATCATTATTAATAAAGACGTTTTGGTCAAAGTGTCCATTATTTACTGACCATACGGTGCACATTTTTACTACAGTCAATTTATCTCAGTAACTCAATTTATGATTGTCAGTTATGACTTTGACTGACTAGAAATCCAGGTATGACTTTGACTGACTAGAAATCCAGGTATGACTTTGACTGACTAGAAATAAAGGTATGACTTTGACTGACTAGAAATCCAGGTATGACTTTGACTCTGTCTGGAAATTCAATTCCTATCAGAAGTATGTAGTCAGGAAAATGAACTGCCTTCTGTCTTGATTTTCAGCTTAACCTCTTCAACATTGCATCTGGAACAATTTATGTGATGAGCCAAACCAAACTCACACCTCATTAGTAGCCTCTTACTACATGTTTGACAGTTAAAATTGTAACTATTCTTTGCTCATATTTTGAACCTCTACAAAATACGCGTGGAAAGGGATATTAAATGGTGATATATCTTTCTGAAACAATTTTTGTCCACAAGGGCGTCATAGCTATGTATGTATTCGCTGAATTTGATGTTGTCTCCACATCCTCCAAACCATTATATTGAGTAAAGGGAAAAACAGTAACAAATACAAGATAATATGGCAAATGACACCTATTTTTAAGAACAAAAATGTAAACATAGACACTAAAGATGCATTATTCAAGACTATTATTATTCCATCACTGTGCTACTAGTGCCAAACCTGGACAATGACAGCACAAGACAAAAGAAAAATAGTGACATCAGAAATGAAGAATACTCGGAGTCTCATTAAGAGATGGATTTAGAAACGATAACATCAGACAGATAACCAAAACAATACCAGTATTGTAACACATCAACAGATAAAGTGGTTTTCACACACGACAACAAACAAACAGCATGCCACAGATGGACACATAGACTATCTTCTTCTTCATTCCTTCCTCTTTTGCCCTTAACGGGTGTAGAGAGAGATACAATGTTCTTGTTCTCGCTATTCTGCCAGCTTCAGATAATGTTATTTGGTGTTCGTTTAATATCTCTTTGATGTTGTCGATCCAGCGTACTCTAGGTCTACCCCTGGCTCTTCTTTCTGCTTTTGCTCTCTTCGAGTAAGCTTTATAAACTAATGAATCACACGACATTCTTTCCAGATGACCAAACCATTGTATCTGTTGGTTTTGTATGTATTGTAGAATTTGACACCCAATCTTTCTCTTATGACCTCGTTTCTAATTATGTTTTTTCTGGTCACTCCTGTGTCTTTTCTCAGACATTTCATCTATGTTGCAAGCAGCTGTCTTTTATGTTTTGTTGTTAAGGACCATGTGTGACAATGGTAGCACAGGGTTAGAATGAAGATACTTTGGATCTTCTTCTGCGTTCGTTCTCAAACTCCTGCAGATTAGCAGGATGTAGTCCAGAGAACGGAATGCGTTGTGTCATGGTTTGTAGCATTGTTGCGATATCTGCGTCTTTCGGCCTACCACATCCAACTTCAGCATGACTTTGGGTCACTGACCCTATATGGGATGGGACAGCCAACTCCATCCCATAACCTCTTAGTCGCCTTTTAGGACATGCGTGGAAGGTAAACAGTGTTGTTATTCTTTGCTCCCCTTTCGGCCCCGGCATCACACGGGCGATATACTTTGGATAAGAAGGGTTTTTTTTGTTGTCATTGGTAGCGTTTTGTGTTGCAATAAAGGGGATAATTGTCCCAATATTTGATTCGCTTTGCAGCTACGAATGTTTATTTCGGTGTCCATCTGAAGAGAATGTTACACCTAAGTATTTGAAGGTGTTGGTTTGTTTAATGACTTGGTTTTCCACTGATATATTTAGATTGTGTGTATCCCTTCCTATTGCCATGGTTTCTGTTTTGTCGATGCTTATCTTCATGTTGTTGTTGTTCTTGCACTCAATGTCCGTGGATGTTAGATGACGTTGAAGTTCAGTTTGTCGGCAAAGAGTAGTTCATTGGTATTTTCATTTTGCATCTTGGCTTTTTTCGTAATGCTTTCGATATATGTGATAAATGAAGTTGTGATAAAACTCACATTTGCCTAACTCCAGATGTGACTTTAAATTATTTTTATGTGCCTTTATTCGTTCGAATTGCACTCTCATAGTTCACATATAAGGTTTGACATACTAATGTGATTTTGACACATAGCCAGTGTGTGCAATAGAACGTTTCTATCTACTCTATCGAAGGCTTTCTCCTGGTCTACACATGTTACAAAAAGGTTCCTATTGTATTCAATATTTTTTTCCCCACCATCTGCCTGAGAATGAAAATTGCATTTGTGCAGCTTATGTTTTTGTCTAAATCTCATCTGTTCGTCGGATAGTTGTAGTTCTATAATAGATCTTAGCCTGGATTATATGATTTTGGCGCACATTTTGCCTACATTGATTAGCATTGCGATGCTTCGGTATTGTGTGCATACTCTTGTACTACCTTTATTTTTCCACAATGGTATGCTTATTGATTGTTGCCAATCTTTAGGTGTTCGCTGTTGTGCTCATGCCGCGTTAAACATCACATTGAAATCACGGCTATAAAACCAGAGACAGACCATGTAAAAGATGGACCACATAAATCAAAGAAGCCCCAGGAACAAGCTTACAAACATTACATCTGAAAGCCATCTCCAGAGAACTCTTCTACCCCTGACACCGCAAGGCTATCAAGAGCCCCATCGTATAGATAGATCGATAGACAATCGAAGTGTATCATAGATATGTGTCACCTGAATCAGATGTACTCACCTCTGATAATAAATGAGATTGACTGTAATCACTTCCAGAACAAATATTTCGTCACAATGCTGTAAAGTTATGTGCCCATTAACGTTCACTCAACCATGTCATTAATTGTCACACTTCAACAGTAGGCTGTGCAATGTTTGAATAGTTTTGTCAACAATAAGATGGTGATGACATTGTTATTGTTTTTCCATATGGTCAGAAAACAGGCTTGTGTCAATTGCAAGAGACACATTGTTACTACGTTCCACACATGACGTTTCACACATGACGTTTCACACATGACGTTTCACATAAAACCTTATCGGACATATTTTATGGAGAAAGTGAATTGTCTGTTTGCAGTGAACTTCTCTTAGCTCTGTTGACTAGTTGCAAGAGACAGACAATGTCAATAAACTTAGGTAACTATCCATAAATTACATCAACACTTTTTTGAGAACCTTTTATCCCTTTCCTCCTACCTTGTCAAAAACGTGACTAAGAATAAAACGTGAAAAGGAATTCAGGTAACTCACTACTTAATTATGTCACACAAAATATCTCCCTCCCCTGAACAGAAAGTCTACATGGAAAAAAGCGAAAAGCTATAATTAGTAAACTGATTTTTAGAACAAATTTTCAAATATACACAATTTAATTGATGTATTTCTTTTTTCAGCATTTATTCTCACACTCCCACTGGATCTCTCTTGTAGCAGGACTATGGTCCTAATAGATTGTAATGAAGGTGCGCTGTATCGCTTTTTTTATTTGCGCCAATAGCCCAAAATATTAGCCTTTGGTGGAAATTAGTGTAAAAAACGATTATATTTACGCCACCGCTTGCCAAACCTCCATCACCCCTTGTCATTCCACCTTGCCAACAACTGTCATACTTTTCATACTCCCCTGTTGTTGACGTAATTTAGGGACAGTCCCTTGACAACAAAACAGAACAGTAACATTGTCAACAATAGCTCCAGCAATAACTGTACGAGATATCTGGCTGTGATGTATTTGTTGTTGTTTTGAAGACATGTTATCTAGTCGGGTTCCATGATAATGTGGATATTAGTGCGGCCTCGATCAAATATCTCCGACTTCAGCACCTGACCTTGCATTGGTAGGATTGTGGTCCTGCTCGATACTTGGGACGGCCAGACCAATCTTTGTTTCCAGCCTCTGCTGGCTGCACTAAGTTCCACCTTCACTTCCATGAGTTGGACTCGATTGGAAGTCTGTAAGACATATTCAGGAATAAATGCACATGGAAAGAATACGTCACATGACGACAGCAATTGTGTTTGTTTTCATTGCTCTTCTGTGTTTCTTACTATGTGTTGTTTTTCCAAGGTATGTGACTACATGTACAGGACTATGGTGGGTATGGCTGTGACACTTCGAACATTGTGTCTTCCTGACTGTCGTTTCAGTATGAAATTTATCTAAGCAGATTGATCCTCATTATTCCTTTATGTGTGTAGTTTATTATGTTTATGCTTGTAGAAACTGTTGATGAGGTAGACCCACACAGATCTGCACAGAGTACTAATATTTGTTGCTCATTGTAGTTGCAATCTCTGCATGTTTGTTAATAATGTAAATACAATATTAGAACTGGGCATAATTGTATAGTAACCGGGCAGACGTGTTAGCACTCAGATTTATTCAACAGATGATGAAGACTGTGCATGCTTATCGTTCCCGTCGTTCTCTTGTTGTTTCATGTGCCTATTTCGTCCACTCTCTATTCTCGCTCATCCCTGACCACATATATATATATATATATATTGTATGCAGTCGTGGCTCATCCCTGACCACACATATATATTGTATGAATCATGATCCCTTGTCAAAAACAATACTGCAGATACAACTTCAAAGGGGGCAGAAGCATGGGAGGGGAAATAAAGGTACGGACAGACATCAAGGAATGGACAGGACAAGATTTTACCTCACTCCTCCGCATCGTTGAGGAGGGAAATCGATAGAGGACTGTGTGCTGAAGCATCCAATTGGTACCACTACAACCCTTAGAACCCTATAACTTTCTATTATAGAATATAATAGAATAGAATATTCATTCATTCATTCATTCATTCATTCATTCATTCATTCATTCATTCATAAATTCATTCATTTATCCTTATAAATATATTGATTCTATAGAACAATTGAAAGAAACTAGTTTTGCTGCTATTGAAACATTTTTATTCAACTGTAACAATTAAAAAAATAATTGAATATGAACACGAAACAAAAATTGGGAAAACATTCAAATGTAAAACACTTCAAAATTATCATGATATTTATTTACAAACAGATGTTTTAATATTAGCAGACACATTTGAAACTTTCGAGAATTCAATTGAGAACACCATCAAATGAACCCATGTTATTGTTGTCCTGTTCCTGGATTATTATGTCAATGTGGATTACAATATATTGGTGTAAAATTAAAATGTATATATTTATCAGAAGGTGGTTGTGTTTGTCAGAGACTCAATCAGATGGAAAATGTCGTTACTTAGGTCAGGTAAATGGTAGTGGATTAGAATCTTATGGTGATGGTTTACATTTTAGCCCGACAAGACAAAATATACAATTGTAATGGATGTTTAGGTGATTTAGTTAAAAACATTTCTGTTCTTAATATGCTATTCTAAGCTGTTCTAATTTTACTTCCTTCAAAAATATACACATTTTTATTCTATAAAAATGGAGGAAACAAAAGAATTTGTAATAATTTTACCACGACTTCCATCTGCCCCACCGCATAATGATGTTGTTTCAAAAATAAAAGCTAACAGTTATAGAATGCATACGATTCTAGATATTCAAAACACTTTTGAGAAACATAAAGAAGACTGAATAAAGAATCTAATAAATATACAAAAACATTATCAGCTTATAGTGGAACTGATGTAGGTTTAACAGCTGCCGCAATTGGGACGGGCGTGGCTGGAGTTGATTTGTTATCAACAATTGTAGCTGCAGCAATTGTTTTAGCAAGGGAAATTACTGCATTAGGAATGGAAACAGGAAGTAATATTTTAAAATGTATAAATAAAAAACTACAGCGTAAAGCTGATAAACATATAGAGATTTTAGTTTTATTGAAGTCAAAACTGAATACAATACATAATCATATCTCCAACACACTTAAAGATGGAACAATATCTGAAGAAGAATCTAGGCCTAAACTTCTTTTAGAAGAAGAAACTAAGTATAGGGACATGTTCGCTGCAATAAGAATTCATGAATGTATAACTGAAGTAAACAAATCTTGAGAATCATACAAATGAAAAACAAGAGCTCATGAAAACATTAAAAGTAAATATAAGTAGGAAGCCAGAGGACAATTTTTAAAATTTCTCAAGACTAACGGGAATTGAACCAGTCGGTTCAACGGCACCAAATCGCCTAGCAACTATTTAACACGCGTTTTTCCGTACTTGACTAACTGTTACTTATCTGTGGCTTTTGTGGCTTTCCAACTTTCCCACCCATATGATAGAATAGGGATGATGTTGGAGTTAAACAACCTGAGTTTTGTGGTTTAGTGCGTTTGACGTCCAGATGTTACGTAGTTTATTGAAAGCACCCGCTGCAACGGCAAAACGGTGTAAAATTTCTTTTGATGAGTATGAATATGTCTATTGATCACTATAATCTCCAATGTTCACAAATATTACCCTTAACAACAAAAGGATCTAAAATAGTTGATACTTCATTTGGTTTATATAGTTCTAGCAGGAAATTATAAAAATGAAATAAAGAAGCTATAAATGATGCTAACAGTAATATTATTATAAATGAAAAGATATTATAAAGGAAGTCCGGAATTACTAGAATTAATAACTAATAAATATCCACAAAATTATACACAAGATGATAGAAATAATAGAAAAACATATAAGGGAATACTAAATACAACAGGTACTTTATGGACTAGAAATTATTCAAATACAATAAAAAAAATAAAAATCCGGCACAGGTGATAAATATTATAATATCATTACACCAATGGAGAAGAAATAATAGGACAAGAAAGTTCAATAGATGGCGCGTCTAGCGGGGAATCAAGCCGTATAGGTGCAACTATTTCCACATTTAGAGTCACAAGATTTATGAACAAGATATGATTACTTAAAGACAAGTAAAGAAGCAGGACATACTAAATGTAGCTACTGCGATGTCTGATATAGCAGGACATACTAAATGTAGCTAGTGAGATGTCTGATATAGCAGGACATACTAAATGTAGCTAGTGAGATGTCTGATATAGCAGGACATACTAAATGTAGCTAGTGAGATGTCTGATATAGCAGGACATACTAAATGTAGCTACTGAGATGTCTGATATAGCAGGACATACTAAATGTAGCTAGTGAGATGTCTGATATAGCAGGACATACTAAATGTAGCTAGTGAGATGTCTGATACAGCAGGACATACTAAATGTACCTACTGAGATGTCTGATATAGCAGGACATACTAAATGTAGCTACTGAGATGTCTGATATAGCAGGACATACTAAATGTAGATAGTGAGATGTCTGATATAGCAGGACATACTAAATGTAGCTACTGAGATGTCTGATATAGCAGGACATACTAAATGTAGCTACTGAGATGTCTGATATAGCAGGACATACTAAATGTAGATAGTGAGATGTCTGATATAGCAGGACATACTAAATGTAGATAGTGAGATGTCTGATATAGCAGGACATACTAAATGTAGATAGTGAGATGTCTGATATAGCAGGACATACTAAATGTAGCTACTGAGATGTCTGATATAGCAGGACATACTAAATGTAGCTAGTGAGATGTCTGATATAGCAGGACATACTAAATGTAGCTACTGAGATGTCTGATATAGCAGGACATACTAAATGTAGCTACTGAGATGTCTGATATAGCAGGACATACTAAATGTAGCTACTGAGATGTCTGATATAGCAGGACATACTAAATGTAGATAGTGAGATGTCTGATATAGCAGGACATACTAAATGTAGCTACTGAGCTAAATGTAGCTAGTGAGATGTCTGATATAGCAGGACATACTAAATGTAGCTACGGAGATGTCTGATATAGCAGGACATACTAAATGTAGCTACTGAGATGTCTGATATAGCAGGACATACTAAATGTAGCTAGTGAGATGTCTGATATAGCAGGACATACTAAATGTAGCTACTGAGATGTCTGATATAGCAGGACATACTAAATGTAGCTACTGAGATGTCTGATATAGCAGGACATACTAAATGTAGATAGTGAGATGTCTGATATAGCAGGACATACTAAATGTAGCTACTGAGATGTCTGATATAGCAGGACATACTAAATGTAGCTAGTGAGATGTCTGATATAGCAGGACATACTAAATGTAGCTAGTGAGATGTCTGATATAGCAGGACATACTAAATGTAGCTACTGAGATGTCTGATATAGCAGATGAGCTTTATAGACGATGAATTATTAATCACAAGATGAAATACAAAATAAATAATTAATCAAGAACAATATGAAATACAAAATAAATAATTAATCAAGAACAATATGAAATACAAAATAAATAATTAATCAAGAACAATATGAAATACAAAATAAATAATTAATTAAGAACAATATGAAATACAAAATAAATAATTAATCAAGAACAATATGAAATACAAAATAAATAATTAATCAAGAACAATATGAAATACAAAATAAATAATTAATTAAGAACAATATGAAATACAAAATAAATAATTAATTAAGAACAATATGAAATACAAAATAAATAATTAAAAATAAATAATTAAAATGCTGTTACTTTTATCAAAGAAGAACCAAAATATTTTATAGGAGAAGGATTCATTGATTCTTTAATTTCAGCAGTTACTAGTAAAGTTGTTCAAGATACGGCAACAGAAGTAGCAATTAATGTAACGAAATAAACAACTACAGAATTAGGAAAAGCTAGGGAAAAAGTTATAAATAAAATATTTCCTCCAGTAAAGATTCAAAGAAACCTCCACAAATATTGCCATGGAGAAGTCAAACTTCTAGTAGAACAATTATTTCCAAGAGGAAGTAGATTCCAATCACCAACACTCTTCTCCGATCAAAGTTTGTATTTTTAGGTTGACATGTTTTTTTTCATATGCAGCTTCTGGAATAAATATTTTATTTCATGTTTTCCATTATCTTTAGAATATTCAAATAGAATGTTTTGTTTGTGAATGTTAGGAAAAGAATAATATGTTTCTAAATTAACTAATGCAATTTCATATTGTTTATCTGGTTCTAGCTCTAGTGAGGGGTTAATTGTAGTAGTAAAAAAATATTTTATTACCGGAGACTATAATCTGAGTTGAAGGATGTAAATGCTTTGTATTTTTTTGCTATTTCTTTTACAATCTCTTCCATTTTTTAAGGCTATAAATTAAAACAAAAGTTTTCTAAAGAGAAATTAATCAACGGCTAATATCTTCTGGAAAATAGAATGTATTCAACGTATACCTATATTTTTCGTTATATTTCTCACTAGAGTTATCTATAAAAAAAAAAGAAATTTGCATTTCTCTAATTGTTTATCTTGGTAATTTGAAATAGTTTTGTGCTAAACAAAAACAATCAACGTTACTATGTCTTCAACTAACATTATAATCTTTACACTTGTTTTGTTTTTCTAAAAGTAAATCATCAAAAATTACTAAGCTTTTATATTATTTAATTTGTTATTAAAATCATTAATTCTTTTCTTTCCAATATTTATACTGAAAGAAAAATCAGGATTGTGAAATCTTTCTTTAACTGTTCTTTGTATAAATAATATGGCTTTCATTTTTTATAATTATAAATTTATAACTTTTTATATTTCTGATTTAATAATAATTTAACTATTTTCTTATTTTCATATACCCTGGTAAAATATGATGCGCTTCCATATAATCCAATTATTTCTTGTATATTAGCATTCAATCTTTATGGTTTAATAATAATGTAACGGTGTCAGCACGTTCATGTTGACAAGCTAAATATAATAGATTATATTCAAATGGTGTAGTTTCATCATTAACGTTTCCATTAACATTTAAATCTTTGTGTTCTAGTAACAATTGAACTATTTCACTACTTTCATTCATTCATTCATTTTCCTTTGACGCTGAAGTTAGCGCATAGGGCAGAGGTCAGATCTCTCCAATTATGTCTGTTCAAAGCTATTCTGTGCAGTTCTTGAATAGTATGAATATTGTTTGTTTTACTTTCTCTAAGTATTGTTCTTTTGAGTATTTCTTTTCGTCTACCCCTGGATCTTTTGCCTGTAGGTATCCATTCAAGAGATTGGCGGTGTATTGTGTTATTGTCTGAGAGTAGGTGATGCCCGTTGTAGGACCAACGGCGATTTCTGATAACATCTGTGATGCAGTTTTAATGTGTCTCTTCTCTGATTTTTTTTGGTTTCGAATTTAATTGCCTCCAATGGGTGTTAGTTATCCTACGAAGACATTTGTTCTCGAAACTCAGTAATTTCTTTTCTGAAGATAAAGAGCTTTTCCAGCTCTCACATCCATATGATAGCACCGGAATAACGCAGGAATTAAATAAGCGCATTTTCGTGCGTGTGCTGATTGACTTTGACCTCCACGAATATTAAACAGTCTGTTAAAGGCACTTGATGCTTGGGCAATGCGAGTTGTAATTTCTGGCATGACATCACCGTCGAGTGTTAATTTGCTTCCTACTTTCATATATATATACAAACTAAATATAATTGAGTATAACCAACATCATTGTGTATATTAACACCAATATCTTTATGTTCTAATAATAATTTAACCATTTCTATGTTATTTTCACAAACAATCAAATGTACTGATGTTATTTTCACAAAAAATCAAATGTACTGATGTTATTTTCACAAACAATCAAATGTACTGATGTTATTTTCACAAACAATCAAATGTACTGATGTTATTTTCACAAACAATCAAATGTAATGATGTTATTCCATCTTTAAATTGTAGACTAACCTCTCTATCTGTATGAGCTACTAACACTTCCATGATTTCATATGTAGGATATACTCATTTTAATAAATTATTATTTTATTCTTTTCAGAGGTTTTTCTTCTGCTCATTTTGTTCAGAAACATTTTTAATATGCTTTTTGTATTTATAATTTTATAAATAATCCGTAATCTCGAGCATAAAATAACAAAATGCTTGTTTGTATTTATCTGTATTTTCTTGGCGGTGTTTTATTTTATATGGTTTAAAACATTCTTTACAGCGTGATCTTAAACCATATTTTCCTGTTTTAGTCTTTCAATAGCAAGTTATAGGTTTATTAATAAAATACGAGGAACAAGTTTTCTGCAGTTCATTGGTGTCCATTTGTATTAATACAATAAACATTTTTTTTAATATATCAGGGATTCTAAAAATTTGAACTGGGATGAGGGGGGGGGGGTTGTATATAATATTGTAATACTTGTTAATTTATTATTTAGGTAGTATTTATAGGGATCCCACACCATTCCTAATATTCCGGTGTCTTTTATTTTAACCAAATAGCGTGTAGTGTCAGAAGGAATTTTTTTAAATAATAATCTTTTTAAACAACAAATAAATACACTAAAAGAATTACCCCCAATTTTTTTTTGTTATTGGAATATTTTTTCTAGGGTTAGGAGGGATATACCCACCATTGTTTTCTTTTTTTTTTAAATGAGGTGAGTCAGACACGCAAATATAGTGTACTATTCACATGCGTGCACATAACAGGAATACTCAAATACACATACACACAAACATGAAATACACTCACAGCTACACACAATGCAGTACATACGCACACACAGACAGCTGTTTAAAAATTGGCAAAAGCAAAAAGTTAACAAAGAGAAGTGGATCAAGAGAAGTGTATCAATAGAAGTGGGTGGAGAAAAGTATGTAAAGAGAAGTGGGTAAAGAAACATCGGTAGAGAGACATGGATACATAATTATCATGGGTAAATGGAGGCATAATCCGTCATCATTGCAACTCTATCCCAGTTAGAAGTGATGGGTAAATGGAGGCATAATCTGTGTTAGAATTTGCAAAATAAATAAATAACCGCCATCATTGCAACTCTATCCCAGTTAGAGGTGATGGGTCGTTTCACATGTTCCCTTAATTGAATACATATAGCTTTGTTAAAATTACGAAGTTGAAACCATTTTAATTGATGTAATTGATTGCGGCATACGTCCGGATGTAATTGTTGTACATTCTAATCAGACGAGTTGTAGATTCTAGTCTTGACTGAAGGCAATCAAGTACATCTGTTAGACTGGTTGTACATTCTAGTCTTGACTGAAGGCAATCAAGTACATCTGTTAGACTGGTTGTAGATTCTTGTCTTGACTTAGACAATGAACTACATACGTTAGTAGTGGTTGTGGTGGGGATACAAAAATATAAACATATAAATGATTACATGAAATACCAAGCTCCTGCAAAAAATGACCAATGTAATTTGTTTCTACAGAAACAAACATGCAGGCAGTTTCACAAGTTTCTTGTATCCATTAAGGTCAGTAGAACTGACTCCATCAGCCGACATTCGTATGTTCTCCATACCGAGAACTTGATGAAATGTTTCTCTCTATGTTAATCCGTGCGATTGTTTGTTCTCCATACCCAGAACTTGATAAAATGTTTCTCTGTATTTAGTACTCATGTTGTAGTAGAGGAAGATGTTGACGCTGGAGTTAAGGGCATCAAAAATGAACACAATAGACCACAACACAAAAAACACATTTACATTGACACCAGCAATTGTGATTTCAGGTTCCGAAAATATAACCATAGAAACGGCTACACCTGGCGTGTAACAAACAATTAAAACAGTAGCTATCATCACTACCATGTTTAAAGTTTTTCTTTCTCGTGTAGACATCGCGTCAGATTTTGTTTTGTCTACTGTCACAGACTTGCGCCATTTTGATTTCTGTTTGAGCTGGATTGTAAGGATTATTGTGAAAACGATGACCAAGATGAAGGACGCTGACCCAAGAAAAGAATAAGTGATGAACATTACACCTTCCATGTTCTTTCTGTTCTTTGTGAATACCAACCCAAGCAATGTTCTGTTCTTCTCTGGATAGAACTTCCAATCAAAATAGGACGTGACATATTCTGGTAGAAATGAAGCCACCATTGCGATGTAAATTACAACAACTGTCATGGTCGTCCTCTTGGTAGTGATAATCTGTTTGATCTTCAGCGGTAACGTCACACACAAACATCTTTCTGCTGTTATAAACACAGTTATCCAACCAGTTATCCTAGCGAAGCAGGCGTGTGGGCCGCCCCCAGTTAAATATTGGATCTCTCTAGGTACAATGACCACATCAGATTGTACAAATAGAGGATTTTCACAAACTCCAACCCACATTAAAGTTATAAGACCACACAAATCGGAGATAGCAATCCCAAAGAAACTGATGTTCATTGTATTGTTGAATCCTTGCTTGTAGAAAACTAAAATGTTGATGACATTAGCTGCCACGCCAAACAAACAAATAATACCAATAATAATTACATAATCAACAATCTGGTATATTTCCATTTCTGCGTCACTGATCAGTTTCACAACACGAGAACCGCTGAAGTTGTACATTTCTGAGAAAGAAACAATCAGATTCCAGCTAACGTTACAGTGCGCCATCATTTCTTCAGTAAGAATTGTCTTTAAGCGAATTTCTATCAACATAAGAAGAATTCTTCCTGGGAAGAATTAGTAGAGGATCCAACAACATAGAGATGGTCACTATGTCTAGACATCCAACGTCTTGTGGAAGTATTCTGAAGTCATGCGACATCCACAAAATCTCACCTGCACACTTTACAGTAGTAAATAGCAAAACTGCATTACCTTGTTCCACGTTTCACCTGTTGGATTACAGTTTTCCTGCAGTGATTACCTATTGAAAATACCACATGTGTTGTGATATTTATTCTGTTCTCTTTCCTGGAGATCAAAAATTGGCAAAACAAGATACGCGAGATGGTGCAATTTAAAAGATCTTTGCAGTCCATATGTAACTTACATCCAGGTCAGTCGATATGTACCATACACCCAGGTCACTCGATTTATAACGTACACCCAGTTCAGTTTCCTATTCCGGAAAATATTTAGAGATCAACGGATTTCCAACGTGTGCTTCAGGAGGAACTACGTGACGTATTTTTCTCTACTGTCATATACTTTTTGTTGGACGCCAAATGTTCTTGACACAAACTAGAGACTTCAAACACAAACTATAGACTTCAAACACAAACTAGAGACTTCAAACACAAACTAGAGACTTCAAACACAAACTAGAGACTTCAAACACGAACTAGAGACTTCAAACACAAACTAGAGACTTCAAACACAAACTAGAGACTTCAAACACAAATTAGAGATTTCAAACACAAACTAGAGACTTCAAACACAAACTAGAGACTTCAAACACAAACTAGAGACTTCAAAAACGAACTAGAGACTTCAAACACGAACTAGAGACTTCAAACACGAATTAGAGACTTCAAACACAAACTAGAGACTTCAAACACAAACTAGAGACTTCAAACACAAACTAGAGACTTCAAACACAAACTAGAGACTTCAAACACAAACTAGAGACTTCAAACACAAACTAGAGACTTCAAACACAAACTAGAGACTTCAAACACGAACTAGAGACTTCAAACACAAACTAGAGACATCAAACACGAACTAGAGACTTCAAACACAAACTAGAGACTTCAAACACGAACTAGAGACTTCAAACACAAACTAGAGACTTCAAACACTAGAGACTTCAAACACAAACTAGAGACTTCAAACACAAACTAGAGACTTCAAACACAAACTAGAGACTTCAAACACAAACTAGAGACTTCAAACACAAACTAGAGACTTCAAACACGAACTAGAGACTTCAAACACAAACTAGAGACTTCAAACACAAACTAGAGACTTCAAACACAAACTAGAGACTTCAAACACGAACTAGAGACTTCAAACACAAACTAGAGACTTCAAACACAAACTAGAGACTTCAAACACAAACTAGAGACTTCAAACACAAACTAGAGACTTCAAACACAAACTAGAGACTTCAAACACAAACTAGAGACTTCAAACACAAACTAGAGACTTCAAACACAAACTAGAGACTTCAAACACAAACTAGAGACTTCAAACACAAACTAGAGACTTCAAACACAAACTAGAGACTTCAAACACAAACTAGAGACTTCAAACACGAACTAGAGACTTCAAACACAAACTAGAGACTTCAAACACAAACTAGAGACTTCAAACACAACAAATATTACAGTGTAGAACCAATTTATTGGTGCTGGTTGGCGGTCACGTTTAAATTCTGAAATAAAGTTTTAGGACTTTTCCCTCGCGAAAATTACTCTCCTGTCAAAGCACCTCACAGATATAGCCACTTCTGCTGTAGATGAACAGATGAAATTATTTATCAAGTATCTACATAAGCTTCCCATGTGTACAATCTCTCGACTGTTCGATACTAGACAACATAAGTACATGTATGTAACAGGAGAGTCTCTTTGTTATCTACAAATGTATTATGTTGTACTCGATACACAAAAGTCGTACTACAAACATACCTATTTTGGCTAGTATCGATACCGAAACAGAACTTGTGAGTAAGTAAACATTCTAGACTGTTTGAACAGATAACAGAAATTATAATTTATTTATTAGTCAACTATAACCTGGCAAGCAATTATCCTTCATCAGTTGATGCTAGCGTGCAAACAATGAAATTACGAACACGGTCAAAATTATTACATTAATCGACAAAAACATGTCCGTGCAAATATTGACAACTATAATTTCCTAATTGACTGAACAAGTATTGAGTAACGTGTTAAGTCAGGATAATTATTCAATATTTAAACACAATCATCTTTATATTAGTCATACAAGTGCTAGCATAATTATCAACCATTATCGTATACACATCATTTGACACTTGAATAGCTGGTTTACTATCTGACAGTAGAAATCTCCTTTTCTCTCGTTCTCCAATCGAAGTCATATGCTGATACGGATTTCATCACAGAACTGGAATTTTGTAGCAACTCTGAGACAGGGCCGTAGAGTTTGTCCAACAGAGCTATATCAGATGGTCAAAGCTTGTGTTCTTGTGGTGTTCTACAGGGGGTAGTTCTGTCAAATATGGTCTGTGTTTTCTGGAGATTGTCTACAGGGGGTAGTTCTGTCAAATATGGTATGTGTTTTCTGGAGATTGTCTACAGGGGGTAGTTCTGTCAAATATGGTCTGTGTTTTCTAGAGTTTGTCCACTGGGCACTTACAAGTGTCACCAACTTCACGTATATATGTTCTTTAAGTCTGTTGTCGTCTTATCTTAATATAAACATGTGGTCTAATCCTTTCTTCCACACAAGTAGATATCATCGCCTCTTTGACTTCACGAGTGAGTTGAGTTACATTCCATTTTTATGTGCAGCTTTTAACGATGGACTTCATTTCTTGGAAATGATATTGAATCATCTATCTGTTGTTGTTGTTGTTGTTGTTGTTGTTGTTGTTGTTGGCAATTACTTGCAGTGTCTTAATTATATGTACTCACTGAAGCAAAACTGAAATCTTAAAGACGAATCTTGGAACAGGGTAATGAAAATTTGTCAATCACTGGAAAAACATAATTGTTAAAGCTGATCGGGAATTGAACCAGGTCCGCACTAGTGGCATCATCAAATCGCCTTGCAACTCAAGTAAACAAACTTGCAAGGCCATTGGGTGCCATTAGAACGGACCTGTTTTAATTTCCGTCAACTGTATTTACACTTATGCTCTCTACTTGAATTGACTTGAAAACACATACAAACACAAATCAGACGTTTGACATTCAAGGATCTTTTCAAATGTTGTCTTTTCTACAAGAAAACAGGATGAGTAATATCAGCACTATTGGCGTTCAAATGGCAGAGCTAAATATATATATATATATATATATATATATATAACCTGGAAGAATGGAAACTAGATTGTCAGGTCAATGAACCTAAACAACACGCAACAATTGAAAGACCAATTGCAACACAAAGACAGAAATGGAAGGCTATGGTTTCTGCCCTATGCGCCGCGTATGGCCCTGGAGGAACATAACATATATATATATATATATATATATATATATATATATATATATATATATATATATATATATTGGTTCAAATGCGCGTGATGAAACCGGTCATCTGAGAAGCAGGAATTAATGGCCATCTGATTATCATAGGCCCCCTTTGTTCTGTACCTTGATGTTGCCAGCAACAAGTGTACCAGACTGGTTTCTGGTGGTGTACAGATGTTGACAGAATCTGTCTGCGAGCCTCCTTTCAGTCTTACTTCTCATCGTGAGAACAAGTTGTCCATGTCCGTGGAAAAAGACCTGAGAGGAAGACCTCCACCATCATTGCTCTGCTGTTCGTCATGTCTTACTCCGAGTCCTTCTTCTTCTTCAATCGGATCCGAAGACCCGAGATTATTTCTTCGCATCCCCTTCCCTCACACTGGTTGCTTACAGACTTGACAATATCCTAGATGATATATATTGGTCAGAAGTCATCTTAAACCTGACGTTCCTTATAATTTTGGCACCATCAGCTGTAAAGGTATCCTTCACCTGTGCATATGTCACACAGACTCGATTTGTTACATTCCCAAAAATCACCTTCACTATTGAAGAGAGTTTCAGATATGTATCCCGCAACGTCATCTTTGCCATTATCTGCAAGCGTTGCACTATGACGTGCGTAGGTCAGACTGGAAGGAGACTCACAGCCCGATTCTGTCAACATCTGTACAATTATTGTATGTGTTTCCAGTGATTACAAAAACGTAATTACTGTGTTATAGAGTTCGTCTGTTGTACTTCAAGTATTTGTTAGTTCGTCTGCTATCTCATTTCCTCTGATTTGTTAGTGACATGGAAGCCACTGGAGAACCACTTCTTTATAACGTAATCATGTGCTCATTTCTTCCAATTGTTCTAACAGGAAACAATATCTCAATTAAATAAACAAGTAATTACATTAACAAGTAATTACACAAACAAGTAATTACATTAACAAGTAATTACATAAACAAGTAATTAAACATAAACATGCGTCTGATGTTACAAGAATGTAAAAATAACTACAGATTTTATTAAGTTTTTAAAACAAACAAGAAAGTAATAATAAATATTACAGAACCATTGGTTGTCTGCGGACATGTCGATAGCAGACAAGACAACAGGGAAAAGGTCAAGAATGCGTGACCGAGGTTAGCTATGAACATGGTGACCCACATATAAATACGAGAATCAGTTCTCTCGTACAGCTGACTTACTCTACTAGCGATATGGTTACAGACATCCACCAATCAGTACAAGTGGTCAAACACTCAACGTATTAGTTACCAACGCCGAAGTCGGATGTGGTGTCGGATATTAGCGCAAATATAATGTGGAAACAGTGCATTTTCGTTTTCTGGACTACAACCTTGAAATTGCAATAATCCAATAATCCTGCTATAAGAGAGATCCGGTGGTAGTTTGATAACCAACACAAACATGATACAATCAATATCACATATATTGACTAATAATTTTTAAAAATAATGTTGCAACATGTAATTTATTCCAACATTTACTATTAGTTTACATAAACAAAGTTCTACTCAAGATATTACGTGAAAGAATTGGAAACTAAATAGACATCAAAGTTAATGAAGAACAAATTGGTTTTATGGGGGAAAAGGAATCAGAGAAACTATACTCAGTGTTCGACTATAAGTGCTTAAATATTTCGATCAATCAAGTGTCATACTGAATGGCGTAGGCGATCATGCTTCTCCACAACTCGATAGTTAGTCGTCGGATCATATAACTGCTAACTGGACACGTCCATAGTTGCCCCGATCTCTCCCTGAGTGTATCCGTCGTATAAACTTCTGCTGACAGTACCGGTCCTATGGGTGACAGACAATAATTCTTGTGCACCCTCAAAAATGTTCAATTTTAGCAACACCGCATTTCAAATCCTGATCTGTAATCCTGGACATTGAGCATCATTAATCATCATGCACACTAGTCTCACTCTCGCATGCTACATCATGCACACTAGTCTCACTCTCGCATGCTATAATCATCAATAATCATCATTCACACTAGTCTCACTCTCGCATGCTATATCTCTTATGTAGTTTTAAACGTCAGCTCTAAAACATTGCCCGATCACCCTGTGACACAACCCCCACATGACGCCAGTGAATCTGCTATTTCATTGCCTCGAACAGCCACATGTCCCGGCGCGAAACTAAATGTAGATACTTTCAAACTCGCCTTTCTCAAGTACTCAATCCACTGTTCGCGAATAAGACCCACTTGTACCTTCCTAACCATACTCATGATGCAGACCCTCGCTAACTTCTGTGTGCTTACCCACTCAAATGCCCTGGACACCGTCATAATCTCCATGGTCATGCTACTTGTAGTCACAGCAAAGGCCCCACTCTTCTACCTGATAGTTTTACCTGCACTGAACTGTGAAGGACCAAGCAATGCGAACATGTCTAATCTTAGATCCATCTGTGTATATAATCACATCCCCATCTTTGGCATTCTGCCTAACCAAAACCTGCACCTCTCGCTCCACAGCTGTGGGACACCATTCTCTGAATTCCCTTCTAAGTGATATTACCACTCTCAAACAAGTTTCGAAATATGTGGGTAGACCTATCCATTCCGAACCTGCTGCCACATCCTGCAATCTGCACACGCTTTGTATGACATCCTCAGCTCGTCCCATCCACGACCTTCCTCACTTGAGTCTGCTGTCTTTAACTTTCTGTATTTCGAAATGCAATTGGTGTTCCTTATCTGCATCTATTTGAAGGTACGCCCATGCACGGCAATACTGTAATCTCTGCTCTGCCGTAGGACAGTCGAGTAGGTACCGCTTAGCTCTTGTCGATGTGTCTCTTGTACACCCAAGAATGATACACATTGCTGCATTCTGGGTTCTATCCAGTCTTTCAATCTGAGTTTGGCTAAGAGTCAGAATTGCCAGTGCATATTCCACCACAGCCACCACCAAACTCTGGTACATAAGAAATAACAATCTCTGCTCACACTGCGCAGCAGCCATAACCTTTATTGCAGCTAAGCCTTTTCCTGCCCTTATGATAACGTGGTCAACATGTTCTCTGAAACGAAGACTTCTGTAAAAAAAAACACATAGGTATCTCATTGCGCTGGATCTTTCTAACCTGTTCCCGGCCAACGGAACATGTGGCATGGGTGTCTTTACATAGGTGTCATGTGATTATTCAAGGAAAACCGAGTACAATTTTATTGTAATGGCTGCCAATTGAGTGTATCTTTCTTTTAGTGAATCGACACAAAACAGTCACGTTAAAAAAAACCAAATTCAATGGACGCCTTTTTCAAAATGTCAAAAACATCATTTAAATAACAAATTGTACAATCATTACCTTATAATGTTTATTAATTACATGACATATTTCTCTGAGGAGCCAACTTTTCACAGAAGATCCTCGTTAGCAATCACATATACATAAAACTGTTCATAGGTAAGATTCTTCAAATTGTACTTTGTAAGAATGATGCCCTTTACAGAGTCGAGTAAGAGTCTATTCCTTTCCTTTGTCCATTGAGCATTAATCAGGGAGAACACTCTTTCCACATTGCCATTGTGTCCAGGGATACAGAAGAAAATTTTACAAATTGTAAGTAACTCTGAAAAGCAACATGCAATTGGGCAACTTTGGAAAATAAACTCCACTGTTCATGCAAGTCTTTCAAAAAACTGTTCATTTTTGTCTTGTACAAATGATTTAAGATTGCAGTATTGGTCAAACAATTGTACATTATTTACAATAATACCCTTCTCTTTCAGATACAATGTGCATGCCAAAAGGTCATCAAATTGACAGTCTTTGATTTTATCTAAGTACATCCAATTAAAACATTGAAATTCATCAAAATGTTTCAACAATTTTTCTAAGTAACTAATGCATGCTTCATACACCAACTTAAACATCTGCAGTAACTAATGCATGCTTCATACACCAACTTAAACATCTGCAGTAACTAATGCATGCTTCATACACCAACTTAAACATCTGCTATAAAATTATTATACTCTTCTTCTCGACCACTTTCCTCAAGTCTTCTCAACATCTCCCTGACTTTCAGTGTAATATATTTCTCCTTCAATCTGTTTTCTAAAACTTCCAAGTTTACGTGAAGAAGGCTCATCATCTCTAATACTTCTCTTTCCATGACTGCAATATTGACTTGGAAGACAGTCATCAAGGAATACAGAAACCAAAGGTAAACTTCTGAAATTCTTTTTTATCATAGCAGGTTTACAGAAACAAAATATTCTTTCAAAGCAGTAAACAGCTTCAGCAGCCTCTCAACAGCTGGAAACAAACTGAGCCATCTGGTTTTAGAGTGATACTGTAGTTGCTAATAGTTAATGTCGACATAGTCACAAAACTCCTGGAAAGTTTCTGTTCTGACAGTGTATATATAGAGAAGTAATTTAATATCTTCAACCCCCATCGAGACCAGCACAGTGCAGAGGTGATGGGCCTTAGTCCAGCCATCAGGGGCTGGAAACTAAGACTGGTTGGGCAGTCCCACTCGAGCAGGACCATAGTCCTGCCCAAGTAAGCAAAGTGCTGAAGACGGATGCATCCAGCTAAAAGGCGCACAGATAATCAGGATGCCATGCACAAAACACAATGGAAACATGTCTACATCTATAAACAGTTATGGTGCCTGCCCTGTGGCGGACGTTCAGGCAGGGACGGTGCCGGGCCCTATACCTCGAAAGGGCCCAACCTCAGTTACTGGAAGTCCTTCTCAATTGCCCCGAGGAGCCAAGAAGCAAGGGAATAGAGCTACTGGCCACACAAACAAACGACCAATAAAAATAATGCACTGGACTGCTGAGGGTGTCATAGAAAGAAAAAACAGAGTCGCTGAACCTAGAAAGAGATACTAGGAAATTATGGAAACTTGTAAAACAACTAAATGATGAAGGTACAGGGAGAAATACCAGGATCACACTTTATAAAGATAGAGACATTTTAACAGGTAAACATGCAGCTGATTACTTTGCAGATTCCTTTGCAGATGACAATAACGTCACAGTCAGCCCAGACAAACAACAGGAGGTTCGAGAGAACCAGCAAAACATTGGACAAGGCGAACATATACCTGAAGTCATGGAGGCACCAATCACAATGAGAGAACTGGAGCATGCAATATCCAAATTAAAAATGAAAAAGTCCCCTGGAGCTGATGGAGTACCCAATGAAATGATTAGAAACCTGGGAATTGCAGCAAGAGCAAAGCTACTGCAGATCTATAACACAAGCTGGTCCACAGGTAATGTACCACAGGCGTGGAGAGAAGCAATAATGATACCACTCCTCAAATCAGGAAACGATGGCAACACAGTCTCCAACTACAGGCCCATCAGCCTCACAAGCTGTCTATGTAAAACAATGGAGCACATTATCAATCTTAGGATGCAGTGGTACCTTGAAATTGAAAACCTTCTGGTATCACAGCAAGCAGGTTTCAGACAGTGCTACTCTACTGAAAATCAGGCAACCTACCACTCTCAAAAGATTGAGGATGGCTTCCAAGCAAAGAAACTGGTACTAGCAGCATGGATAGACCTCAGGAAATCATTTGATAAGGTCTGGAAAGAAGGGCTCCTAAAGAAATTGCGAAATTGCAGGGTTAGCTCAAGAATGTACAAATGGTTAAAAGCATACCTGCATAATAGAAGAGCCAGGGTACAATTAGATGGTCGCAAGAGCAAGAAAGTTCTACTGCGTCATGGAGTCCCCCAGGGAGGAGTCCTGTCGCCCAAACTTTTCTTGGTTTACATCAATGACCTAGTTGATGAACTACCACACGGGATCAAAGTGGCAATGTATGCTGACGACCTGGTGATCTGGTGCACGGAAGAACATGCAACAGTGGCCACTAAACAAATACAAAGAGCTATCGATGCCCTAACCTTATGGGCAAATAGATGGTGCGTCGGCATTAACACAGATAAGTGCAGCACTACACTCTTTACTCTCTCGCCAAAACAGAAGGCTGGTCATATCAAGATAGAAGGAGAGCTCTTGAAAGAAGACAAACAACCCAAATACATCGGAGTTACTTTTGATGATAAGCTGACATGGAAGCAGCACATAAACAAAGAAACAAAGCAACAACAAAAGCCAGGAGGAAGTTAGCTATCCTGAGAAAACTAAGTGGAACCACATGGGGAACCAGTGGAAATATACTTAGTAAAGTTTACCAGCAAGGCATAAGACCACACCTGGAATATAGTTCAGCTGCGTGGTGTTCCGCATCAAACACCACATTACAAGATCTAGATAAATTGCAAAACCAGGCACTTAGAATAATGTTGGGAGCAATTAAATCAACACCCATAGCAGAGATGCAGAAAATGGGAAGAATGCAAACACTTGGCGAACGCAGAGACACAAAAGTACTAATTCAAGCAGAAAAGTTCCAGTGTATGCCAAGTCATCCAATGAAAGGAAAGATTTTAAAATCTAGCAATGGGGCGACTGAAAAGGAGCAGCTTTATCAATCAAGCTAAACGAATCCGTAGACAACTTACAGACCTACCTGAAGTTGATAGCCCCCTTAAGGTCTGTACCAGAACAAACCCCGTGGAGTGAAAGCCATGTAATGCCAATATACATTCAGACCCATGTGAAAGGAATACTAAGCGAGGATGAACACAACAGTGTGCAGCGAATGACAGTCACCCTCAGTTTCCTGGATGAAGAATATCCACATGATATATGGGTCAGAGTGTACACAGATGTGTCAGCACAGAATGCTGTGAGGAATGGAGGTGCAGGTGTATATATAGAATATCCACACAAGCCTAGAGATACAATCAGAACACCGACGGGAAAATTCTGTAATAAATATGATGCAGAAATCCAGGCAATTAGTGTGGCAGCTATAAGACTGCTTAACTCCAACTCTGGCCTACTAGACCAACTAGATATACTAATCACCTACCATCAGAAAAAACAGATGATCAAGTCAATAAGAAAGTTACAAATGCCAACACAAGATGACTATCACATTATGAACAGATCAGAGCAAGTTATAATTCTACGTCTCAGAACAGGACACAACCGACTCCGCAGTCACATGTATACAAAGTTCAAGATTGGCAACACGGCCATGTGTACATGTGGACAGGCAGCACAGAGTGCCAAACATATACTTCAAGAGTGTTCTGAGCATGAAACGCTGAGGCAGACATATTGGCCAGAGGAAACAACACTGGAATCAAAGCTCTATGGGACACTGTATGAACTACAAAAGACAGTGAGTTTTATTAAGGAGACAGAATTACAGATATAGACATGTTTCAAGTGAACGAAAGAAAAAGAAGAAGAATATCTTCAAGACAATAGTTTCAACGTCAATCTTCATTAAATCTGCGCCATGTTGGATGCAGTAGTACAGAACGTGAGCCGGACATCTAATGCCTTCTAATGGCTTGCTCAAGGCTTCTTCAAAAGCGAAAACACATTTTTACCTTCTCTTCTGTTAATGCCTCCAAAATTTACAATGACATTGTCACCAGCACAAGCAATATATTTGGAGTACAGATCATATTTTTACAGTATTCTCCAAATGTACTGTGATATAGTTTCTGAGGTTTCATTTGGTGTGATGTCTAAATCGAGAATCTTAGTTTGGATTCCACCTGTCTTCCAATCAAAGTATTGAACAATGATCGGAAATATTTTCTGCGAACCGTGATTGCTAGCATCTGTCGAAAGACCAAAATGTGAAACCCCACCTAAAGATTTACCCAATTGATCAACAGTGTGTGGGTCCTTTACCTGGTTTATTATTGTCTTTGTTTTTTGCACAAGCAATATTTTTAGTTCTTCTTCTTCTTCTTTCGTTCACTTGAAACATGTCTATATCTGTAATTCTGTCTCCTTAATAAAACTCACTGTCTTTTGTAGTTCATACAGTGTCCCATAGAGCTTTGATTCCAGTGTTGTTTCCTCTGGCCAATATGTCTGCCTCAGCGTTTCATGCTCAGAACACTCTTGAAGTATATGTTTGGCACTCTGTGCTGCCTGTCCACATGTACACATGGCCGTGTGGCCAATCTTGAACTTTGTATACATGTGACTGCGGAGTCGGTTGTGTCCTGTTCTGAGACGTAGAATTATAACTTGTTCTGGTCTGTTCATAATGTGATAGTCATCTTGTGTTGGTGTTTGTGGCTTTCTTATTGACTATATCATCTGTTTTTTCTGATGATAGGTGATTGGTATATCTGGTTGGTCTTCGGCAGCACCTTCTTTAGGCAGTTGGTCTGCTTTTTCATTTCCTGGTATGCCACAGTGAGAGGGTATCCACTGCATGGTTATCCTATACTGGTAAGACAATTCTCTAAGTAGTTTTTTCAAGTCTGTTAGTTTTCCAGACTGGAGAGCTTGAAGCACTGACCTTGCATCTGTCAGGAATACCACATGCTGTAGGCCAGAGTTGGAGTTCAGCAGTTTTTTAGCTGCCACACTAATTGCCTGGATTTCTGCATCATAAATATTGCAGAATTTTCCTGTCGGTGTTCTGATTGTATCTCTAGGCTTGTGTGGATATTCTATATTTACACCTGCACCTCCATTCCTCACAGTATTCTGTGCTGACCCATCTGTGTACACTCTGACCCATATATCTTGTGGATATTCCTCATCCAGGAAACTGAGGGTGACTGTCATTCGCTGCACACTGTTCTGTTCGTCCTCGCTTAGTATTCCTTTCACATCGGTCTGAATGTATATTGGCATTCCATGGCTTTCACTCCACGGGGTTTGTTCTGGTACAGACCTTAAGGGGGCTATCAACTTCAGGTAGGTCTGTAAGTTGTCTACGGAGTCGTTTAGCTTGATGGATAAAGCTGCTCCTTTTCAGTCGCCCCATTGCTAGATTTTGGAATCTTTCCTTCATTGGATGACTTGGCATACACTGAAACTTTTCTGCTTGAATTAGTACTTTTGTGTCTCTTCGTTCGCCAAGTGTTTGCATTCTTCCCATTTTCTGCATCTCTGCTATGGGTGTTGATTTCATTGCTCCCAACATTATTCTAAGTGCCTGGTTTTGAACTTTATCTAGATCTTGTAATGTGGTGTTTGATGCAGGACACCACGCAGCTGAACCATATTCCAGGTGTGGTCTTATGCCTTGCTGGTAAATTTTACTGAGTATATTTCCACTGGCTCCCCATGTGGTTCCACTTAGTTTTCTAAGGATAGCTAACTTCCTCCTGGCTTTTGTTGTTGCTTTGTTTATGTGCTGCTTCCATGTCAGCTTATCATCAAAAGTAACTACGAGGTATGTGGGTTGTTTGTCTTCTTTGAAGAGCTCTCCGTCTATCTTGATATGACCAGCTTTTTGTTTTGGTGAGAGGGTAAAGAGTGTAGTGCTGCACTTATCTGTGTTAATGCTGACGCACCATCTATTTGCCCATAATGTTAGGGCATCGATAGCTCTTTGTATTTGTTTAGTAGCCACTGTTGCATGTTCTTCCGTGCACCAGATCACCAGGTCGTCAGCATACATTGCCACTTTGATCCCGTGTGGTAGTTCAGCAACTAGGTCATTGTTGTAAACCAAGAAAAGTGTGGGTGATAGGACTCCTCCCTGGGGGACTCCATGACGCAGTAGAACTTTCTTGCTCTTGCGACCATCTAATTGTACCCTGGCTCTTCTATTATGCAGGTATGCTTTTACCCATTTGTACATTCTTGAGCTAACCCTGCAATTTCGCAATTTCTTTAGGAGCCCTTCTTTCCAGACCTTATCAAATGATTTCCTGAGGTCTATCCATGCTGCTAGTACCAGTTTCTTTTCTTGGAAGGCATCCTCAATCTCTTGGGAGAGGTAGGTTGCCTGATCTTCAGTAGAGTAGCACTGTCTGAAACCTGCTTGCTGTGATACCAGAAGGTTTTCACTTTCAAGGTACCACTGCATCCTAAGATTGATAATGCGTTCCATTGTTTTACATAGACAGCTTGTGAGGCTGATGGGCCTTAGTTGGAGACTGTGTTGCCATCTTTTCCTGATTTGAGGAGTGGTATCATTATTGCTTCTCTCCACGCCTGTGGTACATTACCTGTGGACCAGGTTGTGTTAAAGATCTGCAGCAGCTTTGCTCTTGCTGCAATTCCCAGGTTTCTAATCATTTCATTGAACACTCCATCAGCTCCAGGGGACTTTTTCATTTTCAATTTGGATATTGTATGCTCCAGTTCTCTCATTGTGATTGGTGCCTCCATGACTTCAGGTATAGGTTGACCTTGTCCAATGTTTAGCTGGTTCTCTCGAACCTCCTGTTGTTTGTCTGGGCTGACTGTGACGTTATTGTCATCTGCAAAGGAATCTGCAAAGTAATCAGCGGCATGTTTACCTGTTAAAATGTCTCTATCTTTATAAAGCGTGATCCTGGTATTTCTCCCTGTACCTTCATCATTTAGTTGTTTTACAAGTTTCCATAATTTCCTAGTATCTCTTTCTAGGTTCAGCGACTCTGTTTTTTCTTTCCAGCTGCTCCGTCTGGCTTGTAACTTGGCTCTTTGAAATTTAGCCTTTGTTTGCTGATATGTGTTGTGATGTTCTTGGCTAGATCTGTTCTCAGCCTGCTGTCTAGATGTTTCCATCTCATTTTGCAGCTTTTCCAGTTCATCATTCCAGTAGGGTTTGTAGTTTTTGCGTGCCCCCTGGGTATGGTTTTACTAGCAGCATGTAGTATACATCTATTAAATTCACTCACTGCTCTATTGATGTCTTTGTCCAAGTTCATGTCCTTAGCTAGAACACTAGTTAAATGCTGGTACATTTTCCAGTCTGCCCTTTTATAGTTCCACCTAGTGAGCGTGCTGCTGTCCTTGGTAAATTCATTGTGGATTTCCAGAAATACTGGTCTGTGGTCACTACCTCCAAGCTGCTTTCCAACAACACGTGTGATGTTCCAATCCAAGCCTGGTGAGTGGAATGCCAGATCTGGTGTAGAGGTGGTGTGCCATGCTCTCGAGTAGAAGGTTGGCGAGTCTGCTGGCTGGTTAATAAGGATGAGATTATTTTCATCCTGCCAGCTCTCAAGTTCCTCACCTCTCTTGTCGATATGATCGTAGCCCCAGCTCTGAGAGTGGCTGTTGAAGTCACCACACACCATAAGTCTCTCTTTGTCTGGAATTGTGTCTAGTGCCAATGGTTTATCATTTGGGCAGTAGTAGTTCAGGAGATGGAATTCTGCACTGTCTGTTTTTAGGTGGAGCATCTGGTATTCTGCCCCTTCCATATATACTTCCAGCTGACATGCGCTGATATTGTTTTTAACAAGTGTCAGAATTCCACCCTTTCGCCTGTCCTTTCTGTCAGACCGGTAGCACTGGTAGCCTCTGATTTTGAAGGCTATGTCGCTGCTGAGGTGTGTTTCTTGGATACAGCATATACTAACTTGTTCTTCACTGAGGACATTTTCAAGTTCCAATTTTTTGCTGTATCCATCTCTTTTACTGTTGACACCCTCAGCATTTAAGTGCATTATTTTTATTGGTCGTTTGTTTGTTTGGTCAGTAGCTCTATTCCCTTGCTTCCTGGCTCCTCGGGGCAATTGAGAAGGACTTCCAGTAACTGAGGTTGGGCCCTTTCGAGGTATAGGGCCCGGCACCGTCCCTGCCTGAACGTCCGCCACAGGGCAGGTACCATAACTATTTATAGATGTAGACATGTTTCCATTGTGTTTTGTGCGTGGCATCCTGATTACCTGTGCGCCTTTTGGCTGGATGCCTCCGTCTTCAGCACTCTGCTTTCTTGGGCAGGACTATGGTCCTGCTTGAGTGGGACTGCCCGACCAGTCTTAGTTTCCAGCCCCTGATGGCTGAACTAAGCCCCATCACCTCTGCACGGTGCTGGTCTCGATGGGGATATTTTTAGTGATTTCCAAAACTTCAAATAATGTGTGCATCAAACCAACTGTACAGGTCATCGAGTTATAAGATTGATGTTGACAAACTGTATGAAATGTCAAAGTTACTTCAGCAGCATGTGCTTTCATCATCACCTGTGAATATTTAGGCTGAGAAATGCGTCAATTTGTTCGATGACGAGGACATTTTGATTAATACAGAAGAATAAGAATAATTATAAACACAACTTATTTTTTTATAGTTTTCGAGAAATGTTCTCTTGGTAAATGCCATTTACATAAACATAGACGGCAAAAATTACACATTTAAAAAAAACAATTTAAATTAACTTCTTTGTTGCCGGAAGCGGAAATAACATTAACAATTTGACCATGGATAATACAACACAACGCTAGATTGTTAGACTGACTAAAATCGACTGGTAGAAATGCATAGACCTTGTACATTGTAACAACGTAAACATACGTTCGATGTAATAGTTGTAATTACCATACATAAAGATTATAATAGAAAATGTAAGAAAAGCCGGACATTTTAAAAGATTTTAGCTTTGCCTGCCGGACGGAGAATATAGAGTTAAAAAGGATGACATGTCTGACCAATGACACAACGTCGAATCAGTCAGAAATTATGCGAGAGATACGAGAAATATACACGAGCCATGTACCAACCATACGAAGACCCATATAAGGAAAGATTGATAATGTGCCTGTTACATATGTGAAATATAACATTGAAAATTAGAATGTTACACAGGTATAGCTCTAAATATGAGGCGTCGAGGTGGTATAACTATAAATATGAGGTGTTGAGGAATCATTGACAGGCAACACGAACTGTCCGGGGACATTTGCTGCCAGAATTAGGTATCTACGAACTAATAGTCAAGGTCGTAATTCCAACTGAATTTCAAAAGTAAGTGTAACAAATGGTCATCATCATCATGTGATGGACGAGCAACAATTGTCCCAGTTAAAGATGAAGGGTTGCTTCAAATATTTTCTAGAACATATAACGTGGATAAAATTATGAAGTTGAAGAAGACAATGAGTTATATCTGTTACTAGATGATGTAGATTCTATTCTTGACTGAAGACAAGGAGTTACATCTGTTACTAGGTGATGTAGATTCTATTCTTGACTGAAGACAAGGAGTTACATCTGTTACTAGGTGATGTAGATTCTAGTCTTGACTGAAGACAAGGAGTTACATCTGTTACTAGATGATGTAGATTCTAGTCTTGACTGAAGACAAGGAGTTACATCTGTTACTAGATGATGAAGGTTCTATTCTTGACAGAAGACAAGGAGTTACATCAGTTACTAGATGATGTAGATTCTATTCTTGACTGAAGACAAGGAGTTACATCTGTTACTAGATGATGAAGGTTCTATTCTTGACTGAAGACAAGGAGTTACATCTGTTACTAGATGATGAAGGTTCTATTCTTGACTGAAGACAAGGAGTTACATCAGTTACTAGATGATGTAGATTCTAGTCTTGACTGTAGACAAGGAGTTGCATCTGTTACTAGGTGATGTAGATTCTAGTCTTGACTGAAAACAAGGAGTTACATCAGTTACTAGATGATGTAGATTCTATTCTTGACTGAAGACAAGGAGTTACATCTGTTACTAGGTGATGTAGATTCTAGTCTTGACTGAAGACAAGGAGTTACATCTGTTACTAGATGATGAAGGTTCTATTCTTGACAGAAGACAAGGAGTTACATCAGTTACTAGATGATGTAGATTCTATTCTTGACTGAAGACAAGGAGTTACATCTGTTACTAGATGATGAAGGTTCTATTCTTGACTGAAGACAAGGAGTTACATCTGTTACTAGATGATGAAGGTTCTATTCTTGACTGAAGACAAGGAGTTACATCAGTTACTAGGTGATGTAGATTCTATTCTTGACTGAAGGCAAGGAGTTACATCAGTTACTAGATGATGTAGATTCTAGTCTTGACTGTAGACAAGGAGTTGCATCTGTTACTAGGTGATGTAGATTCTAGTCTTGACTGAAGACAAGGAGTTACATCTGTTACTAGATGATGTAGATTCTAGTCTTGACTGAAGACAAGGAGTTACATCTGTTACTAGATGATGTAGATTCTATTCTTGACTGAAGACAAGGAGTTACCTCAGTTACTAGATGATGTAGATTCTAGTCTTGACTGAAGACAAGGAGTTACATCAGTTACTAGGTGATGTAGATTCTATTCTTGACTGAAGACAAGGAGTTACATCAGTTACTAGGTGATGTAGATTCTAGTCTTGACTGAAGACAAGGAGTTACATCTGTTACTAGATGATGAAGGTTCTATTCTTGACAGAAGACAAGGAGTTACATCAGTTACTAGATGATGTAGATTCTATTCTTGACTGAAGACAAGGAGTTACATCTGTTACTAGATGATGAAGGTTCTATTCTTGACTGAAGACAAGGAGTTACATCTGTTACTAGATGATGAAGGTTCTATTCTTGACTGAAGACAAGGAGTTACATCAGTTACTAGGTGATGTAGATTCTATTCTTGACTGAAGGCAAGGAGTTACATCAGTTACTAGATGATGTAGATTCTAGTCTTGACTGTAGACAAGGAGTTGCATCTGTTACTAGGTGATGTAGATTCTAGTCTTGACTGAAAACAAGGAGTTACATCAGTTACTAGATGATGTAGATTCTATTCTTGACTGAAGACAAGGAGTTACATCTGTTACTAGGTGATGTAGATTCTAGTCTTGACTGAAGACAAGGAGTTACATCTGTTACTAGATGATGTAGATTCTAGTCTTGACTGAAGACAAGGAGTTACATCTGTTACTAGATGATGTAGATTCTATTCTTGACTGAAGACAAGGAGTTACCTCAGTTACTAGATGATGTAGATTCTAGTCTTGACTGAAGACAAGGAGTTACATCAGTTACTAGGTGATGTAGATTCTATTCTTGACTGAAGACAAGGAGTTACATCAGTTACTAGGTGATGTAGATTCTAGTCTTGACTGAAGACAAGGAGTTACATCAGTTACTAGGTGATGTAGATTCTAGTCTTGACTGTAGACAATGAGCTACCATACGCTAGTAGTGGTTGTAGATGGATACAAAAATATAAACATATAAATGATTACATGAAAAAACAAGCTCCTGAAAGATGTCCCAAGTAATTTTTTTCTACAGAAACAGACAGGCAGACAGTTTCCCCAGATTATTATATCCTTTAATGTCAGTAGAATTGACTCCATCAGACGACATTCGTGGATCTATGTTGATCATTGTGGTTGTTTCTCTCCATACCGAGAACGTGATAAAATGTTTCTCTGTATTTAGTACTCATGTTGTAGTAGAGGAAGATGTTGACGCTGGAGTTAATGGCATCAAAAATGAACGCAATAGACCACAACGCAAAAAACACATTTACATTGACACCAGCAATTGTGATTTCAGGTTCCAAAAATGTAACCATAGAAACGGCTACACCTGGCGTGTAACAAACAATTAAAACAGTAGCTATCATCACTACCATGTTTAAAGTCTTTCTTTCTCGTGTAGACATCGCGTCAGATTGTGTTTTGTCTACAGTCGCAGACTTGCGCCATTTTGATTTCTGTTTGAGCTGGACTGTAAGGATTATTGTGAAAACGATGACCAAGATGAAGGACGCTGTCCCAAGAAAAGAATAAGTGATGAACATTACACCTTCCATGTTCTTTCTGTTCTTTGTGAATACCAATCCAAGTAATGTTCTGTTCTTCTCTGGATAGAACTTCCAATCAAAATAGGAAGTGGCGTATTCAGGTAGAAATGAAGCCACCATTGCGATGTAAATTATAACAACTGTCATGGTCGTCCTCTTGGGAGTGATAATCTGTTTGATCTTCAGCGGTAACGTCACACACAAACATCTTTCTGCTGTTATAAACACAGTTATCCAACCAGTTATTCTAGCGAAGCAGGCGTGTGGGCCGTCCCCAGTTAAATATTCAACCTCTCTAGGTACAATGACCACATAAGATTGTACAAATAGAGGATTTTCACAAACTCCAACCCACAACAAAGTTATAAGACCACACAAATCGGAGATAGCAATCCCAAAGAAACTGATGTTCATTGTATTGTTGAATCCTTGCTTGTAGAAAACTAAAATGTTGATGACATTAGCTGCCACGCCAAACAAACTAATTATACCAGTAATAATTACAAAATCAACAATCTGGTATATTTCCATGTCTTTGTCACTGATCAGTTTCACAACACGAGAACCGCTGAAGTTGTACATTTCTAAGTAAGAAAAACGCAGATTCCAGCTAACGTTACAGTGTGACATCTCTTCTTCAGTAAGAATTGTCTTTAAACGAATTTCTATCAATATCAGAAGAATTATTCCTGGGAATAATTAGTAGAGGATCCAACAACATAGAGATGGTCACTATGTCGAGGCATCCAATCGTCTTGTGGAAGTATTCTGAAATCATGCGATATCCACAAAATCTCACCTGTAAACTTAAAAGCAGTAAATGACAAAACGTCATAACCTTGTTCCACGTTTCACCTGTTGGATTACAGTTTTCCTGCAGTGAGTACCTATTGAAAATGCAAACTTAAATATCGATTTGTGATATTTATTGTTCTCTTTCCTGGAGATCAAACATTGGGAAAAAAAACAAGACTCGTGAGATGTTGCAAATTAAAAGATCTTTGCAGTCCATATGTAACTTACATCCAGGTCAGTCCATATGTAACATACACCCAGGTGAATCCATATGTAACATACACCCAGGTCAGTCAATATGTAACATACACTAAGGTCAGTCCATATATAATATACACCCAGGTCAATACATATGTAACATACACCCAGGTCAGTCGATATGTAACATACACCTATGTCACTTGATATATAAGGCACACCCAGGTCAGTCGATATATAAAATACACCGAGGTCCTTCGGCATATAAAATATACCCAGTTCAGTTGATATGTAAAATACACCCAGGTCACTTGATATATAAGGTACACCCAGGTCACTCGATATATAAGGTACACCCAGGTCACTTGATATATAAGGTCCACCTAGGTCACTCTATATATAAGGTACACCGAGGTCAGTCGATATATAAGGTACACCAAGGTCACATGATATACAAGGTACATCCAGGTCAGTATATATATATATAAAAGGCACACCAAGGACACTTCGTATGTAAGATACATTAAGGTCAGTCGATATATAAGGTTCACCCATGTCACTTGATATATCAGGTACACCCAGGTCACTAGATATATCAGGTACACCCAGGTCACTAGATATATCAGGTACAGCCAGGTCACTAGATATATCAGGTACACCCAGGTCACTAGATATATCAGGTACACCCATGTCACTAGATATATCAGGTACACCCAGGTCACTTGATATATCAGGTACACCCAGGTCACTAGATATATCAGGTACAGCCAGGTCACTAGATATATCAGGTACACCCATGTCACTAGATATATCAGGTACAGCCAGGTCACTAGATATATCAGGTACACCCAGGTCACTAGATATATCAGGTACACCCAGGTCACTAGATATATCAGGTACACCCAGGTCACTAGATATATCAGGTACACCCAGGTCACTAGATATATCAGGTACAGCCAGGTCACTAGATATAGCAGGTACATCCAGGTCACTAGATATATCAGGTACATCCAGGTCACTAGATATATCAGGTACAGCCAGGTCACTAGATATATCAGGTACAGCCAGGTCACTAGATATATCAGGTACACCCAGGTCACTAGATATATCAGGTACACCCAGGTCACTAGATATATCAGGTACACCCAGGTCACTAGATATATCAGGTACAGCCAGGTCACTAGATATAGCAGGTACACCCAGGTCACTAGATATATCAGGTACATCCAGGTCACTAGATATATCAGGTACAGCCAGGTCACTAGATATATCAGGTACACCCAGGTCACTAGATATATCAGGTACACCCAGGTCACTAGATATATCAGGTACACCCAGGTCACTAGATATATCAGGTACACCTAGGTCATTCGATATATAACTTACACCCAGGTCAGTCAATATGTAACATACACTCTGATCAGCCCATATGTAAAATACACCCAAGTCAGTCCATAAGCAACTTACAGGTCACTCGATATATAAGGTACACCCATGTCACTCGTTATATAGGGTATACCCAGTTCAGTCGATATATAAGGTACATTCAGGTCACTAGATATATCAGGTACACCCAGGTGACTCGATATATAAGGTACACCCAGGTGACTCGATATATAATGTACAACCATCTCACTCGATATTTACGGTACACCCAGGTCAGTCGATATGTAACATACACCCAGGTCACTCGATATATAACTTACACCCAGGTCAGTCCTTATGTAAGGTACTGGAAGGTTAGTTTCCTATTCCATCTGAAACAATGGCAAAAAGACATCATTAATGTAATAATTATATGCATAAATTGTGATGTCAAAATGTAGTAGTAAACATATTTATGTTTTATATTTTATATTTTATTAAATATAGTTTTGCAAAATTAAAACTGCAGTTTATACTTACTTTTCCCATATTTCAACAGTTATACACACCATAATTAATTACACGCACACAAATACTAGTTTATGGCTTATGTGCAGATGTAACTCATAGAGGTTTACAGTTTGCAATTCTAAAAAACGTGTCATCATACATTATTTCTAAACGTATGATTTGACTGAAGCCAATGTTTGTACGCCAGTGCGGAAAATATTTAGTAATCAGCGGGTTTTCCAACTTGTGCTTCACCAGAAATAAACGTAACGAATTTTTTTCCTATTGGCATATACTTTTTTTGGACGCCAAATATTCTTGGCTTCAAGCTACCAGTGCGGATAGATAGCATTTATGGAAGTCAAAGGCTTTTGGCTTCAAACGTCGTGGGAGGATGCTTAGTGTGTTTTTCAAGAAAAGATCGCTGTCAAATAACGAATAAACCAGCAATTATATTTTTGTAATGTTTATAGCAAAAAATAGTAATGTGTGTGGGATATTTACGGATATTCTATTGACGCTACTCCACTGAGGACCACCAACACAGCATAATGTTGTTAGCATTATGTCCACCTAAATGTGTCAGAAATTCCATCTCGTTATAATTGGTGAAGATGAATCAACATTGGGATCGTTTGATATCGAGAATTGTTTAAAACTAAACTACAAATCGATAATCGATTATACAGATGAGATGACGATGACGTTGATAAACAAATCCCTTGGCTGTGAGCATGTAGCTCTTGACAGCCTCTAGCCTTCCTAACAAAAGCACACTCTTTTCAGTTGTGTAATTGTTGCAACCTATGCACATATAAAGTCTCAAAGACATGCATGTGTAAGCGGGTTTATGGAAGTGTAAGAGGATTTACGGATGTGTAAGGGGGTTTATGGATGTGTAAGGGGGTTTATGGATGTGTAAGGGGGTTTATGAATTAGTCATATGATCAATCTCCGAAGGGAAGTAATTCCATTGTGCCAGTATCTCAAGATTATCACGCCCTGACAGACAGCATTCTCCCTGACAGACAGCAGCACCTGACACAGAGACACAGAATACACTTCTGCATCAATTACATCCTTATTCTTCCCTCAGATTTGTTAACCATACGCAGTGTATCATTCCCTGTCACCTAGGGTATCTGTCACATCCGCAGAGTATCATTTCCTGTCACCGAGGAAGTCTGTAACATCCGCAGTGTATAATTCCCTGTCACCTAGGGTATCTGTCACATTCGCAGAGTATCATTTCCTGTCACCGAGGGAGTCTGCAACATCCCTGTCCCATAGGGAGTCTGTCACATCCGCAGTGTATCATTCCCTGTCACCGATGGAGTATGTCACATCCGCAATGTATCATTCCCTGCCACCGAAAGAGTCTACAACATTCCCCGTCACATAGGAAGTCTGCAACAACATTCCCCGTCACCAAGGGGAGATTGCTACAAAAGAACAAAGTAGCAATGTTCCCTGGCAGGCATCTCTTCGTCAACGATTGGGGGATTATGTGATAGAAGACAAAGAAATGGAAACACGATGTGACAATGATGAATGTTTTCACAAGTGATAGGTCGTCTTCCTATTCCTCCAACTTTCCTTAGTCGCCTCCTAAGACATTCCTGGAAGGAAGAAGGGGTTCTATTATTAATACCCTGAACTAAAATTCCAGACCTCGGTTACCACACGGACGTACAAATAGAGAAACTAACCACTATGTTACCAGAGATCCCTCTACATAAATAGAGAAAAAAAATTATGTCACTGTTCCTAAGAAAGAAATAAAATCCGGCATTAAACTTGGTTTGAACCTGAGACAACATGGTCATATACTGGCATTCTAGTCATTCTGTTATGTGGTCCACAAGTGCGTGTTGTATATTGATATGCAGATATGACATTCTCTCCAGAACGTAGACATTTTTATGGAAACTCTGAACATTTCTAACCAAGATGGAGACCTGCTATATAATGAAGCATATGCACACAAAACTATAAATTGCGTTTTATCTATCGTTGTCTTGGTCGCTCCTTTCACCAGTTACCAAAAACGATGCTTTCCATTTTAATATATCTCTTTATGTCGCCAAAAAAGACAAAGTTGTCTTGTAATGTTATTTAGGAGGCAATCATCTTCTACAGCCACATTACACATTTCATCTTCTACAGCCACATTACACATTTCATCTTCTACAGCCACATTACACATTTCATCTTCTACAGCCACATTACACATTTCATTTTCTACAGCCACATTACACATTTCATCTTCTACAGCCACATTACACATTTCATCTTCTACAGCCACATTACACATTTCATCTTCTACAGCCACATTACACATTTCATCTTCTACAGCCACATTACACATTTCATCTTCTACAGCCACATTACACTTTTCATCTTCTACAGCCACATTACACATTTCATCTTCTACAGCCACATTACACATTTCATCTTCTACAGCCACATTACACATTTCATCTTCTTAACATTACTTGACTAGTTTTATTTCTTTTACTATCCATGTTATTATCAACATCCAGCTGTATCATCTCATTTCGATGAAAGACTTTGTCTTTGCCAGTGTTCTCTTGAGTATCCATGTTGCGTAGCTATAAATTGCTACTTACAATGTGCGTTCTGTGGTCAGATATAAATTAATTTTACTGTTGCTTTTAATCTTCATTACGAAAATCCCTATAGTACAAAAAGGTGACACACTTCTTCATTACAAATATCTCTAGAGTACAGGAAGGTGACACAAACTTCGTTAAATATATCCCTATAGTACAGGAAGGTGACATAATTCTTCATTATAAATATTCCTAGAGTACAGGAAGGTGACACAATTCTTCATTACAAATATCTCTAGAGTACAAGAATGTGACTCATTCTTGATTAGAAATGTAACTAGAGTACAGAAAGGTGACACAATTCTTCATTATAAATATTCCTAGAGTACAGGAAGGTGACACAATTCTTCATTACAAATTTCTCTAGAGCACAGGAAGGTGACACAATTCTTCATTATAAATATTCCTAGAGTACAGGAAGGTGACACAATTCTTCATTACAAATATCTCTAGAGTACAAGAATGTGACTCATTCTTGATTAGAAATGTAACTAGAGTACAGAAAGGTGACACAATTCTTCATTAGAAATATCTCTAGTACAAGAAAGGTGACACTATCATGATTCAATAATTTCTTTACTAATCTGTGGATAGTTTCCTTCGATTTCCTATTTAATCCAAAGACAGTAGCGTAATTGCATGTTACCTGCTGATAGTTGAGGGCAAAAGATGGGCAAATACGTTCCACAAGTGATTTTTTTTCTAAACTATCAGTCCGATTTAAAATTACCATTAACTTGGTCCTCTGAGTTCATAAAATATTAGATCACAAGCTATCTCAACCAAACTGTAAAAGGTGATGTTGAAAAGCCATAAAATAAAATTATTAATTAAGCTAAATCATTATCCCTAATGTTACTCTCCGGATTGTAGCCAGCTTCTGTCTAATGTAGAAAACTAGAGACTTCAAGTACAGCAAATCTTATAGTGTAGAATCAAATGTTTTGTGTTGATTGATAGTCACTTTTGAATTAGGAAAAGATTTGTAGGTCTTTACCCTCGCGAAAAAATACGTCCCTGCCAAAGCACCTCAAAAATGTAGCCACATCTGCTGTAGATGAACAGATGAAATTATTTATCAAGTATCTACAGAAACTTCCCATGTGTACAATTTCTCGACTGTTCGATACTAGACAACAAAAGTACATCCATGTAACAGGAGAATCTCTTTGTTATCTACAAATGTATTATGTTGTACTCGATACGCACAAGTCGTACTACAAACATACCTATTTTGGCTAGTATCGATACCGAAACAGAACTTGTGAGTAAGTAAATACATTCTGGACTGTTTGAACAGATAACAGAAATTACAATTTATTTATTAGTCAACTATAACCTGGCAAGCAATTATCCATCATCAGTGGACGCTATAGTGCAAACAATGAAACTACGAACAAGGTCAAAATTATTACATTAATCGTCAAAAACATGTCCGTGAAAATATTGACAACTATAATTTCCTAATTGACTGAACAAGTATTGAGTAACGTGTTAAGTCAGTATAATTATTCAATATTTAAACACAACCATCTTTATATTAGTCATACAAGTGCTAGCATAATTATCAACCATTATCGTATACACATCATTTGACACTTGAATAGCTGGTTTACTGTCTGACAGTAGAAATCTCCTTTTCTCTCGTTCTCCAATCGAAGTCATATGCTGATACGGATTTCATCACAGAACTGGAATTTTGTAGCAACTCTGAGACAGGGCCGTAGAGTTTGTCCAACAGAGCTGTATCAGATGGTCAAAGCTTGTGTTCTTGTGGTGTCTTAAAGGGGGTAGTTCTATCAAATATGGTCTGTGTTTTCTGAAGATTGTCTACAGCGCACTTACAAGTGTCACCAACTTCACGAACATATGTTCTGTGAGTCTGTTGTTGCCTTATCTTAATATAAACATGTGGTCTAATTTCTTCCACACAAATAGTTATCATCGCATCTTTGACGTCACGAGTGAGTTTTGATACATTCCATTTTTATGTGCAGCTTTTAATGATAGACTTCATTTCTTGGAAATGATACTGAATCCTCTATCTGTTGTTGTTGTTGTTGTTGCTGTTGTTGTTGTTGTTGGCAGTTACTTGCAGTTCCTTGATCATATGTACTCACTCAAGCAAAACCCAACAGACGAAGCTAGCAACAGACGAAGCTTGCAACAGACGAAGCTTGCAACAGACGAAGCTTGCAACAGACGAAGCTTGCAACAGACGAGGCTTGCAACAGACGAAGCTTGGAACAGACGAAGCTTGCAACATACGAAGCTTGCAACAGACGAAGCTTGCAACAGACAAAGCTTGCAACAGACAAAGCTTGCAACAGACGAAGCTTGCAACATACGAAGCTTGCAACATACGAAGCTTGCAACAGACAAAGCTTGCAACAGACGAAGCTTGCAGCAGACTAAGCTTGCAACATACGAAGCTTGCAACAGACGAAGCTTGCAACATACGAAGCTTGCAACTGGGTAATTAAATTTTTTTGCTAATCACTGGAAACACATAATTGTTAAAGCTTATGGAAATTGAACCAGGTCCGTACTAGCTTCACCGAATCGCCTTGCAACTCAAATAAACAAACTTGAGTTGCAACTTGTTTACTTGAGTTGCAAAGCGATTGCATGCCACTAGATCGGACCTGGTTCAATACCCGTCAGCTGTATGAATTATTTTCATTTACCCTCATGCATTCTACTTGAATTTACTTGGAAACATAGTAAAACACAAATCGATGTTTAACGTACAAGAATCTTTTGAAGCTTCTTTTCACAAGAAAAATCGTCGATGGTTACAGTGTAACCATTTAGAAATTCTGAAACAACGCTGTGACAGAATTAGCAAACTGACAGCCACGAAGCACACTGCTCATAGAAAATGAATAGTACTCAGGAGAGATCAGGTGGTTTCCACACGCTTTTAGACTACCAACAGATAGCATGTCACAAATGGCCATTACATCACGGCTATAAAGTCAGAGGTAGAACATGTAAAAGATGGATCACAGAAATCAAAGAAGCCACAGGAACAAGCTTACAAACAGCACACAAGATGGCCATCTCCAGAGAACACTTCCGCCCCTGACGCCGGCAAACAAGGGGCACAGCGTATAGATAGATAGAACAGTCACCGAGATGGCAGAACTATATATATATATATATATATATATAAAACCTGAAACAATGAATACTAGATGGTCAGAAGTGAAAACAAGACAAACAGAAAATAGGCAAAGCACGCTCAAATATCCACGAAACAAGAAAAACATAGATTTGACGGAACAATATTATACCATCCATTCGGCCGATGGACATTTATCTCAAAGGTACAATCGTGCCCTTATAATCGTAAGTTATATGTATGTGTGTGTGTGTGTGTGTGTGCGTACGTGCGGGGGCGCGTGCGCACACGTGTGTGTGGTCAGCAATAGGAGTACCAGACTTGTTTCTGGTGTAATTCAGATGTTGACAGAATATGTCTGCGAGGCTCCTTCCAGTCTTACTTCTCATGGTGAGAACAAGATGACCATGTCCGTGAAAAAGACCTGAGAGTAAGACCTCCACTTACAAAGCTCTACCGTTCGTCATGTCCTACTCTGATACCTTGCTCTTATTCAGTCTGATCCCAAGACCTGTGATGTCCACCCCCCCCCCCCGCCCTTCTGGTTGCTTACAGACTTGACAATAACCTAAGTGATATTTTGATCAGAAGTCATCTCAAGCCTGACGTTCCTTATAAATGTGACACCATCAGTTGTAAACTTAGTACATCCATCACCTGTGCATATATCGCTTAGACCTGGCTTATTACATCCATCACCTGTGCATATATCGCTTAGGCCTGGCTTATTACATTCCCCAAAAGCTACCTTCATCATTAAAGAGAGTTTCAGATATATGTACCGTAACGTCATCTATGCCATTATTTGCAAGAGTTACACCATGACGTACATTGGTGAGCCTGGAAGGAAACTCGCAGACCGATTCTGTCACCTTGTAAACGTTTATTGTATCTGTTATCAGTGATTAGCAATTACTGTTACATCTTCGCCTGTTGTACTTCTAGTTTTTGTTAGTTTTGTCTACTTGTTCATCACATTTATTGTTTCTCATGCCATGCTCATCTTCGCTTGCGAAGGGGGAACGGCATCATAATTTCTTGGAAAATCATGGACACATGTGGATGTCCCGAAATATTCACCAACATGATTCACCAGTTTCATGATGATATCACACCCTGTGTACACGATGAAGGTGTCAAACAGCAACTAACGGTGTCAAACAGGGTTGCTTCCTGGCTCCGACGCTCTTCAGAATGTTGTTCTCTGGACTACTCAATCTTAGTAGATTGAAGGCAAGATCAAAACTAAGACGGACATTGTTCGCGACCTCTTGTTCGCACTAAATGCTACCAGTCTGAAAGACATGCAGGACAGCAAGGACCTTTTTTCTTTGGGCTGTGATGTGTTCGATCTCACTATCAGAACCGCGATGACATTAGCAATGTATCAATCAGCGCCATGTGTCCCCTACTCAGAACCAGTAATACTTCAATACTGCCAATAACTTTGTATATCTCGGCACCACCCTATCGCAAACTCTGACAATTGACGAGGAAGTGGCCCTGCGTATTTATCGCGCCAGTGCGGCATTAGGAAACCTTGTGCCACCGTCTGGATCAGGCGTGGTCTCAATTTTACAACGAAGTTGGACGTGTACCGTGCTGTGGTTCTACCAACACTGCTTTATGCTGCATCATCCTGAACTGCTTATGCGAGACACGCTTGACAGCTTAACTCTTTCCACCTTCGATGCCTAAGAAGGCTCATGGGAGTTAATTGGCAGGATCGAGTATCAGACACGTAAATTCTTCAAACGTCCCGAAAGCAAAGCATCCATACCCTGGGGGATAGGTGCCAACTCCACTGGACTGGCCACATCGTCCGTATGCCAGACAAGAGCCTTCCAAAGAGATTATTCTATGGAGAGCTGTGCGAAGGTAAACGTTCAAGCGGAGGCCAGAAAAAGTGCTTCAAGGATCACCTAAAAACTCTCTCAAACACTTCAGCATCGATCCTAGTTACTGGGAGACTACAAGCAGTGATTTCTCAGCCACCCAGATCACTGCTGGTATCACTGAATTTGAAAAAGAAAGAACACTGCGGACAATTTTCAAGCGTTGGAAGCGGAAGGACAAATTCGAAAACTCTCTTACCCCGAACTATCTGCACTTCTGCATGGACTGCAATAGAACTCTGCATCTACGAACTCACTCACTAAATTAGAAAATCACAAATATTTTTTTCTACTAGTTAATCACATTTATACATTTATTGTTTCTCAAGCCATTGTTATCTTCGCTTGCGCAGGAGGAACATCATCATTTATTAGCTCATCTGCTATCTCATTTCCTATGATTTGTGAGTGGCTTAGAAGCCCCCAATGGAGAACCACTTCTTTATAACATAAGCATGTACTCATTTCTCCCAATTATTCTGTCACGAAATCATATCTAATTATATAAACAAGTAATTGCATAAACAGGTAATTACATAAACAAGTAATTACATAACAAGTAACTACAGATGTATTAGAAAAATATTTTTCTTACTAAACATGCGTCTGATTTTTACACGAATTGACAAAACAACTACAGATTTATTAAGTTTAACAAAAAAACAAAGAAAGTAATAATAAATACTACAGTATCGATGTTTGTCTGTGGTCAATTCGATAGCAGGCAAGACAACACGGAAATGGTCAAGAATGCGTGACCGAGGTTGGCTATGAGCATGATGAGTACCAGCATATAAATACGAGAATCAGTTCTCTCGTACGGCTAGCATACTCTACAAGCGATATGGTTGCAGACATCCACTTATCTTGTGCAGGTGGTAAAACACTCTTGAAATTGCAACAATCCTGCTATAAGAGAGATCCGGTGGTAGTTTGACAACCAACGCAGACATGATTCAATCAAGCAACGTACATAAGCAAAATACTACTCAAGATATTACGTGAAGTAATTAAAAACAAAATACTACTCTAGATATTACGTGAAGTAATTAAAAACAAGATATTACGTGAAGTAATTAAAAACAAGATATTACGTGAAATAATTAAAAACAAGATATTACGTGAAGTAATTATAAACAAGATATTACGTGAAGTAATTAAAAACAAGATATTACGTGAAGTAATTAAAAACAAGATATTACGTGAAGTAATTAAAAACAAGATATTACGTGAAGTAATTAAAAACAAGATATTACGTGAAGTAATTAAAAACAAGATATTACGTGAAGTAATTAAAAACAAGATATTACGTGAAGTAATTAAAAACAAGATATTACGTGAAGTAATTAAAAACAAGATATTACGTGAAGTAATTAAAAACATGATATTACGTGAAGTAATTAAAAACAAGATATTACGTGAAGTAATTAAAAACAAGATATTACGTGAAGTAATTAAAAACAAGATATTACGTGAAGTAATTAAAAAAAAGATATTACGTGAAGTAATTAAAAACAAGATATTACGTGAAGTAATTAAAAACAAAACAGATATCAAAGTTAATGAAGAGAATATTTTTATTCTTTTTTTTGGGGGGGGGGGCGAGGAACCAGAGAAGCTATACTCATATAAATATATCGAACAATCAAATGTCATGCCGCAGGCGTAGGCGATCGTGCTTCTCCAGAACTCTCTGTCCCTTGTGTTGTTAGTAACTTCAGTTGATGACTTCGTTTTGTGCCACAGTAACAACACATCCACAAATTTATCTCTTTGTCTTCCTCTGTCTCTTTTCTCCATAATCTTTCCGGTGGTTACTTCATGTTCAAATGACAAGATTAATCACCATTTGGAAAATCAGGATCACTACCCGTGTTAAGATTAACTTATACAAATATGTGTTTCTGTCAATATTTCTATATGACTGTGAGACCTGGACTCGAACTGCGGACTTAGAGAGACGAATCCTGACGTTTCAAATCAAATGCTACAGGCGTATGTTGGCTATCTGTTAACCACAACACGACCGATGTGTTTGTACATGATATAATTACTGTAGTAGTGAGTCAACAAGAACCACTGTCGTGAAACTGCGTAAACTCCGGTGCTACAGAAACGTGACGATATATTCCTCGACGACAATCCATGTTCGAGGTAAGGCCAAGGGTAGAACAAGACATGCACGAATAACATCAAGGTCTGGACGGTGTGTGAAGGTTTTCAGACTCATCAGGATATGGTAGACAGCAGATATACGTGGAAATCTTTCTGCGCCACATTTATCAATGTGACATCCCTACGCTCTGACGGGTGTGAATTTTTATTTTTTTTAATTGTTATTATTCAATGTTCAAGTTTTGCTTTCCTCATCACATACCCTACAAATCGTGTTTGTCTGCTTCTAATTGAATTGTTTCTATAGTTCATCTTTGTACTCCAATATCTCGGATGACTTCTAAATTATTTTTCTTGGCTGTACTTGGACTTTTCCTGATTCATCTCAATAACGATATGTTAGTTGCCTCCAGTTTATCTTGAGCTCTTTTGTTTACCGTCCATGCTTCGCATTCATAAAGAAGGATTGGCTCAACATAACATTATATCACTCGAACTCGTGTAAGCATTGATATTACTCCATTGATAGGAATGTTTCTCATCTTCTGATATGCTGATTTGGTTTGTACTATCATGCTCTTTATCTCATTGGCGAACCGGCCATCTGATGTTATAATGGTGCCAAGATACTTGACTTTATCCCCTTTTTTTAATTTTACCTCAATGATATTAATACTGAATTTATCTAAAAACAACCCCACCCTTAAATAAAATCTACATTATGCTATACTCTAATTATACTAGAAATTATTTTCGAGATTTAGCACCATCAAACATGCAAGAAAACTTACAAACTAGTAAAATCAACGCACCAAATAACACACCAATAGACAGATGTCAGTATACTATAGATATACTATAGATTGGAAAACCAGACTAATATCATGATGAATGGATATAAGCTTGAAGAGGTGAATACCTTCAAATACCTCGGATCCAGTATATGCAGCGATGGTAAATGCAAAGCAGAACTAAAAATAAGGCTGGAGATGGCTTTAGCGTCCTTGTCAAGGCTAACTGTGATTTGGAAAAGCAACATCAGTGTTGGAGTGAAAATTAAACTGTATAGGTCGCTGGTGCTTTCTGTTGTGTTGTATGGTTGTGTGAGTTGGACACTCACTGCGGACATGGAGAGAAGATTACAGGCTTTCGAGTATAAATGATACAGAAGAATTATACGAATTTCCTATAGGGAACATAAGACCAATGTGTACGTAAGAAATAAAGTAGAGATGTGTGCAGGTGTCCATGAGCCATTGCTTTCAATAGTGAAACGACGAAAACTAGCATGGTTCGGGCATGTATGCAGGCACGATTCCTTCTCAAAAACAATACTGCAGGGAACTGTCGAGGGTGGAAGAAGCAGAGGAGAACAAAAAAAGACATGGACAGACAACATCAAGGAATGGACAGGGCTAGATATTTCCACACTCATCCGCATCGCTGAGGATAGAATTCGCTGGAGGACTATGTGTGCTGAAGCATCCAATGTGGTACCCCTACGACCCTGAAGGGTTACGGGTTTATTGATTGATTGATTGATTGATACTATAGATATTCCCGTTTACATTATATTATAGGACTTTTATCTCACAATGACGTCACATTGTTTACTTCCGCTGTCGTCAGAGTAGACAGGACACAGAATTGTTGTTTTTGAGATATGCATATAAAGATAGAATAATGAGGATAACCTCACGAAACTAGAAGAAACAAACAGATTCTGAAAAAATTGTCCATGAAAAAAGAACTGTTAAAAGAAATCAAATTTAAAGAAAATAGAATATTTTGGACATATAAATATTGGACATTTTTGTTCATTTTTGAATATTAATAGACATGACATCTTGTTGAAGACCTTACTGTAAACATCTCCCTTGGTGGGCAGAGAGCAAGATGTAGGCAGAAATACAAGTGAGAGGAGAGCATCATAAGATAGATATTATACAGTCTAACAGAGTGCATCACTAAGACAAGATACAGAGATTGTTGCAGTCAACTGTCAATGCAAAGGCGGTACATAATGATAATGTTAACGCTCGGGTACCTCGTCCCTTCTGACATACTTTCAGACATTCTATGGTCAAGATTTGTTGAAAGAAATATTGATGGCCTGTTTGGGCAACTCTGTAACGAATTGGTCTAGCTGTACAGAAATATTGATAGTATGTTTAGCTACCCCTGTGACGAGGTGGTCTAGCCATTTGTCCTATGTTAGGTTTTAACGATGGGATGAAATGTTAGCACTAAGCATAATGTACTATTGTTGCTGTAACTAATAATCTAATAAATAGAAGACAAAAACTAAATGACATCCTGTATGAAAATATTGTTTATGAAAAATAACAAACAAACACAACAACAAGGAATACGTTGACGTTACTTTCCAATATGAGCTTTTATTAGAAACAGCAAATAACAAGAATAGTACTACAAAAAATAACATGAAACGGTATCACCACATAGTTTCAGTGTATTTTAAGACTAACGGCGCAATCAGGTATAGTTGAATATTTTTTTTTCTTCTTAACATTTGAACTAAACCTGATTATTGCAGTATGGTTATACACACCGACGGTGCCAGTTATAATTTTACGTGCAAATACATCATTGACAAGCAGGAATCGACTGAGGTAAATCGATAAGAGAAATATTACCTCTGTGTATATATATTATGTTTCTCTTTACAGGATGTTTAGATCTTGACACCAATCACATGCAGTCTTGAGAGCAACCTCGATTTCCATTGTAACACATCTGAACGAGCGAGGTCCCTTAGCGCATTGGCTAGGTTAGGTCTATTCATTGATGTTCCTACTGACACTGTGGCCATGCTCGCTAGTGTATCGACTCGCTCATTGCTCTCAACCCCCGCATCTCCTAGCACGAATATTAAAGTATTCTTTCTTATCACAGATTGTGTCAACAGCTCCAATCATTGACTGCTGTCCAATCCTGTTTCAAATGTGCAGATCATGTTCATGGAGTCACTACGTATGCATGCATGAGAATAGTTCTGTGGATTCAGCCATAGCAGAACTGCCGTCACAGTCTTTACCTTCATCGTATGACTGGTGTTTTATTTTTACAGTATAACTGCTTGTGGTTGTAATGAGGACACCCCTGGATTCATTGACAGTGTCACCACCGGACCGTGCAGATAAATCCCTAGCCAATGACAAAGGACTGCCGCGTCAGTGCAGAGTATTCCTTCATAAATTCCCGCAGTGTTATTGTCAATGAGCCTTGTGCATCCACCGCCCACAAATCTCTCTTCCTAAAACTTGTGTATAGTGTGGTGACTATAGAGACGGTACCACGTAATGCAGACGGATTGGCATCCATTAATTCCTAGGGTCAATTCAAGTAGCTTCACATACTGAAATAAGAATAGCTCTGCCTACCTCAACCACGATCTATCCTTCTCGTACATGAAGTCTTTCATCTTATTGAGGTATGGATCGAATAGATGAAGTGTATGAAGATGAAATAGATGAAGCTTATCAGATTTTCATTCGGTCAGACAAGGTTGGGAAGTCAGGGATAAATCTCATCGCCGCATAGGGTGGGTGTATCGTAGGTGCACCCCAAGATCGTTGGGCCACACAGGGTGGGTGTATCGTAAGTACATCCCAAGATGGTAGGGCCACACAGGGTGGGTGTATCGTAGGTACACCCAAAGATGATAAGCATGTCCTCATTCTGAATCTTTTCCTGTTTGACAATCTGTATATTACTAACTGTGGATATGGCGCACGCGTATTCTATACTATAAACACGGAGTGGTACATTATGGTCAGCAGTGGCAACTTATAAGCGAAATAAATAGGTACATTAATTAACGAAACGAAATATCGATACAGACGCATTTCACAGTCACAATATCTAAGCCTACTAGCGCATCCAGCGATAATTCCACTAAATGTGAATGAGTTTGACAAACATTGATATAATCATAACTGCCAATATGCACCATTTATTGTCTAAATTTGAAACATTATCATTTTCAACTATATATATATATATATATATATATATCTCAGGGTTGGGGTTGTATGTAAATGTTTTTACAATTAGTTAATCAATAAAGGGGGTGTGTACTTGAATTAATATTTTAATCAACACCTGACTGGCACCTTGAGCCTACTTTAATCAACATCTGACTGGCAGCTTGAGCCTACTTTAATCTACAACTGACTGGGAGTCTACTTTAATCAACAACTGACTGGGAGTCTACTTTAATCAACAACTGACTGGGAGTCTACTGTAATCAACAACTGACTGGGAGTCTACTTTAATCGACGCCTAACTGAGAGTCTACTTTAATCAACAACTGACTAAGAGTCTACTTTAATCAACACCTGACTGAGAGTCTACTTTAATCAACAACTGACTACGATTTTAAGTTTTTTAATTCATTATTATGATTATGAATGTTCCTAAACCAATTGAATGGCTGCTGAAAAGGAGAGCGGAGCACTTATGGGAATGTCCCGTTTGCTATGATGCTAGTTTCTAGTCAATAACCAAGAAGAAGAGAATATGCTATTATTGTTAGTGCTAGGATTGTGCTGTATTTGTTGTAGAATAGTGGTTACGTAGATCACATGTTTTGTAGCTGTACTTGACAACGACTAACAGACTGTTCCTATAGGGACTATAGTAACCCCCATATTAGGATATTGATAGTCTGTTAGTCGAGCCAAGTAAAACCACAAAACCTGTCTTCAACGTAAGTACTAGTGTTATACAGTTTTACAGCAGTATTACATTTTATTGAAAGTTGTAGAATAGACAAATCGGGTTAAGGGTGGGCTGCTATAATTTGTAGAATGAGTTACTAGCACAAGGCAAATGAGTTGTTGAACATTAGTTGTTGCAGTTTCACAATGACTCCTTGTTTTTTTAAAGCGCACACGAATGATGCCATATTCTTGACACACAACAATAATCTATATTTAGAATGTGTGTACGCGCAATCATGCTATATTTAGAATAGGGAAGATCTGCGGTAGCATTGTAAGCAGCAGCGTGTCTTCAATCTGTGTGTTTATTTGTCCATGTTTCTCAACTATACATTAGTGTAGTGCATATCAATAATATTTAGTAACTGCAGCAAGATCTGAAAACATTAGGTGACACTATGAAACATAGTTATGAAGTTTTGGTAATCATTGGAATCAAACAAAAATTAACGTTTCAAACAAAGCACCTTTATCAAAAACACATTCACAACATAATTAAATATTACGAGTAAGGACGGCACTGACAACGTTCACTTGACATAGCTAAATATGGATACGCAAGCAAGAGTAAATATTGGAAGGTCAGAAACGAAACAACACAAACGGTGGAATAAATTACATTTTGCACAATTATTTCGATTATTAGTGAATATCTTACATAATGTTCAGCGCTGTGGCGATGTGGTACAGGGCGTGTCTGTGTCGGCCAGGGTACCGAGTTCGATACCCGCTACAGGTAGTTGTGCATCCGGACATTTCAGAAAGAAATGACAAATTACTTAACTTAACAAATTACTCATAGTGCCTAGAAAATCACTGCAGCCATGAAATGCTGGGTTACTGGCTACCTCCTGAATAGGATACGCTAGAAAATATATGAGATATGGATTGTGTAGTTAACTCGTTTGTTCTCACACTCCCAACGGATCTCTCTTACAGCAGGACAATTGCAATTCTTGATTGTTGATTAGAAACTGGCTTCACAACACGCGGGACATTCCCATAAGTGCTCCACCCTCCGCTCCAGCAGCCATCAATAATTACAATTTAAATGATGTACTTCAAAGAACGAAAATACTTGTTTCCACGTTATATTTGAATCAATGACAAAAGACACATCCAACTTCGGCTATTTTACCACTATCACTGATTGGTGGATGTCTGTAACCATATCGCTAGTAGAGTAAGCCAGCCGTACGAGAGAACTGATTCTCGTACTTATATGATGGTCACCAAGCTCATAGCTAACCTCGATCATGCATTATTGACCTTTTCTCCACTGTCTTGTGTTGTTATCGACATAGTCACAGACGCCCAAATCATCATGTATTGTTTATTATTTCGTTTACTACTTTAAAATTATGGTGTCTAGATTTCTGGTTGTTTTTAAAAAATCCTTGTAAAATCAGTCAAATAAGTGACATACAGCGTCGCGGAGGCGGTCAAGCTTCTCCGCACTGTCTCTTGTGTTGTTAATCAATTCAGTTGATGACTAATTTTTGTGTCACAGTGACAACCCACCCAGACATTTTTCTCTTTGTCTTTCTCTGTTTCTTCCCCCCCTTGATCTGTCCGGTGGTTATTAAATGTTCAAGTTTTCCTTTTCTTATCTCATGCCCTAAAATTCGTGATTGTCTGCTTCTAATTATGGCTATAATTTATGTTATTCCAGCATCTCTGACAACTACGTGAATTGTTTTAGCTGTCCATAGAAATGTCACAATTCTTCTTGAAGAGCACATCTCAGTTGCCTCCAGCTCATCTTTGAGCACTTGTGTTTACTGTCCATGCTACACTTACATAAAGAAGAATTGGCTCAATATAACATCCTAGCACTCAAACTCGTGTATGTATTGATATTACTTAATTGTATAGAATCTTCCTCATTTTTTGAAATGTTGATTTGGCTGTTCTATCCTGTTCTTGATCCCATTGCAGCACCTGCCATCTCATGTTAAAATTGTGCCAAGATACTTGACTTTATCCGATGGATGTATTTTTGCATCATTGATAATAATACCACATTTTGACGGTGTGTGTATTTCTTTGAAACAACTATTGCTTCTGTTTCTTCTTGTTTAGACTGAGGGCTTTGTTTTTACTTTCTTGTATTACCATGTCTAACAAAGCTTGAACTTCCTGTTCGCTCCCTCCAATCAGAACTGTATCGTCTGCATATCTCAGATTATTCAGATTGTAGCCTCGAACAATCTGTTTATCCTGGCATGCTTTATAAAGACAAGAAAATGTGTAATAATTATTATATTTGTCTAATACATTTGTAATTACTTGTTTATGTAATTGAAATATGATTTCTTGCCAAACATGATTGGACGAAACGAACACGTGATTATGTTATACTGTCAGACAGTAAACCAGCTATTCAAGTGTCAGATGATGTGTATACGATAATGGTTGACAATTATGCCAGCACTTGGACTACTAATATAAAGATGGCTGTGTTTAAATATTGGTTATGTATCATGACTTAACGTTACTTAATTCTTGTAATAGTTAATTATTAAATTATAGTTGTCAATATTAGCACAGACATGTTTTTGTCGATTAAGGTAATAATTGTGACCGTGTAAATGTTCGTAGTTTCATCGTCTGTACACTAGCGTCCCACTGATGATGGACAACTGTTTGCCAAGTTCAGTCCGTTCCTCTTTTGCCAAGTTTGGCACATAGGGCTGATGTCATTGTTCTCCAAGTCTGTCGATTATTTGCCAAGGATTGCAGGTCTTTTGCATTTATGCCTGTTGATTTTAATTCATTCATAAATGTTTTTCTGGGCTTTATTTGTGGTCTTCCCTGTTTTAATTTCTCGTCTGGTGTCCACATTAAGGCTTGTCGTGAAATGCTGTCTTTTTTCATTTTAAGTATGTGGCCGACGAATGTGCAGCGGCGTTTTGTGACGATGTTTGTCACATATTCTTGTTTGTCTCCTCTCTTAGTATGTCTTTTGATTTGAAGTCTTTCCAATTAGTATTTATGATTTTTCTCAGGCATCTATTCTCGAAGGCAACTAACTTCGTATCCATTATTGCGGTAGAGTTCCAACTTTCACATCCATATGCCAATGATGGAATCACACTTGCATTGAATAGTCGCTGTTTGATGTGTTTACTTACGATCTTCGATCTCCAGATGTTTATGAGTTTGTTAAAGGCGTTGAAGGCGAGAACGATTCGAGTCTTGATTTATGAGTCGGTGTCCACGTCTGCTGTTATCTTGCTCCCCAAATATACAAAATATGAAACGTTGCATAGTATATTATCATCTAGTTTAATTGATTCTGTCAGGCTAGTAAAGTTCATAATTTTCGTTTTATGTGTGTTTATTTGAAGGCCTATATGTTGCGCAATAAATGTGAGTATTTCTGTTTTTTTCTTGGAGATCTTGGTATGTTGAACTCAGGAGAGCAATATCATCTGCGAAGGTTAGATCTTCCAAGGTCTTGTTTACCCATTTGATTCCTAGTTCTTTTTGGTCTGTGCATTTCCTCATCACCCAGTCAATCGCGATGCAAAACAGTATTTGGGACAGAACACATCCTTGTTTTACTCCCGTTGTTATTGGGAACCAGCTGGGAAAAAACACTTTCTGTTCTTACACAACAAGCCGTATAGGAGTAAAAAACTTGTATGATATTGATACATTACGTCGGGATGCCGTAAAGCGTAAGAATTTTCCAGAGATATAGTCTGTGGAAACTATCGAAAACCTTCTGGAAATTTACAAAATTGATCATGAATTTTGATTGTCTTTCTGTAGATTCTTCTATTATTGTTCTTAAGATGTAGATGTGATCTATTGTTGAGCGGTTAGTTCTGAAGCCTGCTTGTTCTTCTCTGAGAGTCTCATCGATGGAATTTCTTAGTTTTTGTAGTACTATACTTAGAAAGTTTGACAGGTTACAGTTGGCTAATAAATAAATTATAATGTATATTATCTTTTCAAACAATCTAAACTGTTTACTGTTGTGTGTGTTCAAAAGTCCTGTCTCGGTATCGATACTAGCCCTAATATGTATATGTGTATTGCGACCCTAGATTTACGATGGTCAGAATATTCCCAGATGTTTGATGGCCAGAATATTCCCTATTGTCGTTAACTATTTTCTATCTCCAGGTGTATGACGGTCAGAATATTTACACTTGCCGTTATCTATTGTCTATTCCCAGGTGAATCTATCTATCTATTCGATAAACCCTATATTTCCTTTCAGCGTCAAGGGTAGAAGAGGTCTCTGGAGATGTCCCTCGTGTGTGCGTAGTATATTGTGGAATTCGTCGCCTCTTTTATTTCGGTGGTCCATCGTTTCCGAGTTCAGCCTATAGGTCTGTCTTCACTGTATCAGTGTAGCATAGCTTGCTGTGGTATACTGTCTGGCGGTAGTCTACTGTTGTGTACAAACCATTTGATCTGTTGGTTCTTAATATATTACAAGATATGGGTGGTGCCGGTTCTTTGTCTAATGTCTTCATTTCTCATTCGGTCTTTTAGTGATATTCCTAGGATTCTGCATAAACATACAATTTCACCTGTGACAAGTTTACGTTTGTATTGTGCTGTCGTTGTCCATGTTTGGCTTTTGGTAGCACAGCGTTGGTATAATAATTGTTTTGATAGTGTTATTTTGGTGTTTAAATCTAAATTTTTGTTTTTGAATTTTGGTGTCATTTGTCCTAGGGCGTGGCATGCTTTACTACATCTATTGGGCATTTCTTTACCGCTCCTGCCGTCTGTTGTTATATTACTTCCTAGGTATGTGAATTCTGTCACCTGGTTAAGTCTGTTGTTTTCAATATATATGTTGGTATTTCTTTCTGTTCTTCATTACTTCGGTTTTCTGAGTGCGGAACATAGGGAAATTCAGACAATAAAATTTCGACATACACACATCTTTATTTAATACACGAAAGCATTGAATTGTGTACAACATAAACAACTTTGGAATATCATGAAGGATATGGGTTTACCGCTGTACCTAATCCGCATCATCAAAAATTTGTATCAAAAGCAACAATCATTCATGAGAGTAGGCTGTGAAATATCTAATTAGTTCAGCGTGGAAAAAGGAGTCAAACAAGGATGTGTCCTATCAGCATATCTCTTCAACATTTATGCAGAGAACATAATGAGGAATGTAAAAAATGACCAACAGAGAATTAACTTCGACCCACTCAACAATGAGGTAATGAGATACCAGAACTAAGAGGTTCTGATGATACAACATTATTGGCATACAGTCAAGCAAGTCTTGAACACCTCATAAACTCCATTCAAGAACATAGTGAAAAACACAACCTATTTCTGAATGGAAACAAGACCAAGATTATGGCGAGCTACAAAACAACTAGCAATTTCTCAATCAGTATCAACAACTGCGAATTAGATAGTCAACAGTTTCGAATACCTTTGTTCTCTTATCAACAGTAATGGGGATTGCTATGAAGAAGTCAAAAGGTGGTTATCTATTGTGTTAGTTAAGCTGATCATCATCAGGTGCCATGCCGGGTGGCGTAGGCGGTCATGGCTCTCCACAGATCTCTGTCCATAGTATTATGTATCAAAGTCGTTGTTGTTTCTTTGCCGTGCCAGGTTTTCAAACTGTCTAAAAGTTTCTTACATTGTCGCCCTCTGTCTCTGGTGCCTTCAATCTTGCCTGTTGTGACTATGTTCTCCAAACCTCCCTGTTTTATGAAGTGGCCAAAAAAAGAAGATTGTCTTTTTCTTATATCATTGATTGTCCATTACACATTTGACTCTTTTAACACCTCCACATTAGTTTTTCTGGCAGTCCATGGTATTCTCAGCATTCTTCTGTAGAACCACTTCTCTGTTGCCTCCAATCTCCCACTTTCCAGTTTGTTTATTGTCCAAGACTCGCACCCATATGTTAGTATAGGGGTTATATAGCACTGCAGAACTCTCTTTCTCACCTCTAATGACAAGGTCATATTACACAGTATATTTTTCATTTTTCTGAATGTTGTTTTTGCCTGTCCTATTCTTCATCTTATTTCTGTTGAACTTCTTCCATCTGCTGTAATAATTGTACCTAGATATTTGAATTGGTGGGCCTGTTTTAATACTATATCATTCACTATGATCTTGCAAGGTGTGTTATTTTCTTTCTTTGAAATAACCATTACTTCTGTTTTCTTGATATTTAGGAAGAGGCCTTTCTCTTTGCTTTCTGTGACTACTACTTTAATTAAGTTTTGAAGGTCTTCCTCACTTTTTGCAATCAGAACAGTGTCATCCGCATATCTCAAATTATTTATGTTATGTCCTCCCACTGATATTCCTGGGATATCTACTATTGCACGCAATATGTTTTCACTGTATAGAGAGAACAGATCTTCTGAAAGCACGCATCCCTGTCTGACTCCTTGTTTTATTTGTTGAAAAGGGCCAAATTGATTTCCTACTCTTATTGCTGCTGTTTGTTGCCAGTACATGTTCTTCATTATTCTTAAATCCTTGCTGTCAATGTTCAGATTCTCTAGCATGTGTATAATTTCGCTATGTTTAACTTTGTCAAAAGCTTTAGTGTAGTCTATAAAACAGATGTACAGATCTGTTTTTACCTCTATAGACCTCTCTATTAGTGTTCTCAATATATAAATAGCATTGTTGATACCTTTGCCTTCTACAAAGCCACATTGTTCTGGACTTATTTCTGATTTTATTTTGTTTCTCACTCTCTTCATGATGATTCTGAGAAGTATTTTGGTTATTTGGCTCATGAGGCTGATTGTACGGTGTTCTTCACATTCGGTGGTCCCTGGTTTCTTAGGTAATGCTATGAATATGGATCTCATTAAGTCATCGGGTATGTTTCCGCTGTTATATATGTCATTCAGCAATTTTGTGATTATTTCAACTCCAAAGTCATCTAAAGCTGCTAATTCTTCTAATGTGATATTGTCTGGACTTGGGGCTTTGCTATATTTCATGTGTCTTAAGGCCTCCCTTACTTCTGCTGTGATTATTGATGGACCCTCGCCGTTATCTTGTATGTTTATTTCTGGTCTATTGTCATCATAAAGTTCTTTGATATATTCTGACCATCTCTGTACTATGTGATCTATTCCCATTAATACCTGCCCTGTCTTAGATTTTAGACACCCTGTAACTGTTTGTGTTCTCTTTCCTGTTATCATCTCGATTTTCTTATATAGTAATGTTGTATCTTGGTTGTAATGCAATTCTATTTCTGTGCATTTCTTGTTCAGCCAGCTTTCTTTTGCTATTTTGCATTTCTCTCGTATCTCCTTATGTATTTTCTGATATTCCACTATCTTGTGTTTTTTTTTCCTTCTGGTGCTCATCAATTCTAATATTTCGTCTGTCATCCATTTTTGTTTTGATGTATATTTTACTTTTGGTATTATCTCTTTAGATGTTTGGTTTATCGACTGTTTTAGCATGTTCCATTGATCTTCAATACTCTGAATCTTTGCAATGGCATTGTATCTATTTTGTACAATTATGTTCTATCTTTCTTTAATGTCAGCATCTGATTTCAATAAAGCTAAATCTAATTTCATATTCATTGGTGCTCTCTTGATCTTCTTTAATCTTATACACAATTTCGCTACCAGTAGTATATGATCACTGTTGCAGTCAGCACCTGGCCTTGTTTTCATAGATCTAATGCTGTTTCTATGTTTTTTAGTGACTAAAATGTAATCAATTTGGTTCCGAGTATTATCACCTGGGCTAATCCATGTACACAGCCTTCTTGGATGTTGCTTGAACCATGTATTCCCTATTATTAAATTATGTGCCTGTGCCCACTCTATCAATAAATCACCTCTTTCATTCTTAGTTCCTAAACCAAATCTTCCTGTCACATCTTTTATTTCTGTTTCACCTACTTTTGCGTTAAAGTCCCCCATTACTATAGTTACATCCTGATGTGTACACTGTTTCATTGCGATTTCTAGATCTTCATAGAAAATGTCGATGTCCTCCTCTGAACTGCTTGATGTAGGTGCATATACCTGTACAATGTTGATATCCAATGGTTTTCCTGTTAGTTTAACTAATATTACCCGATCTGATATTGCCATAAAACCCTTCACCGTTTTTCCTGTTTCTGTGTCTAATAATACTCCTACCCCCCTCTCGTGTTTTTGTCCTCCTGAGTATATGACTTTAAATTTATCTGACTGTATCTCTCCTGCCACAGTCCACCTCATTTTGCTCATTCCTAGGATATTTATGTTCATTCTTTCCATTTCTTGATTGATGTTGTCTAATTTACCACACTGCGCTAACGATCTGGCATTCCATGTTGCTATATTAAGAGAAGCTGATACAAATGAAAAACATATGGCTGAGCTGCTGCAAAACAACAAAACTAACATTCCTAAGAGCTTGCATATTCTCAGTAGCAATATACGGGTATGAATAATGGACAGTCAGCAACAAAGCGAAAAATAAAATAGACGCATTTGAAACAAAATGTTACACAGAAATCCTCAGAATACCATAGACCAAAACGATCATCAACCTAGCCATCCAGCTTGGTTCTTTCCAGAAAACTGCAATATTTTGGCCATATCAAGTTTCATGAATGCTTAGAATATACTATAATGAGGGGAGGATGTCAGAGAGACGAATAATAGGCACACCAAGAAGAAGATGAACGAAAGACCACATGAGAATGACAGTAACAGAAGCAGGAAGACTGGCTCAAGACAAAAGTTTCGAAAGGCTATGATGACTACTATATCCAGTTCAGCATATGCCACCTGATGGTGATAGAAAAAAGTTCATGCGTACCTGAACAGAAAAACATACATTGACAGAGTTTTCTATCTATTTGTACATAGGAAGACGTGCTGGCATAGTAGGTAGTGAGCAGATTTCTAATTTGTGTGTTCAAATTATCGATTTGTGGTTTAATTTTCAATAATTATCGACAACAAACGGCTTCAATGTCGATACATTTTCAGGAAATTAGTACGAGATGAAATCTGCAATAACTGTTAATAACAACGACATTATGCTGAGTCATTGGTAATATAATGCTGAGTCGTTGGTAATATAATGCTGAGTCGTTGACCATATAATGCTGAGTCGTTGACCATATAATGCTGAGTCATTGGTAATATAATGCTGAGTCGTTGGCCATATAATGATGAGTCATTGGTAATATAATGCTGAGTCATTGCTAATATAATGATGAGGCATTGGCCATATAATTATGAGTCATTGGTAATATAATGCTGAGTCATTGGTAAAATAATGCAGAGTCATTGGTAATATAATGCTGAGTCATTAGTAATATAATGCTAAGTCGTTGTTAATATTATGATGAGTCATTGGTCATATAATGCTGAGTCATTAGTCATATAATGCTAAGTCATTGGTCATATAATGCTGAGTCATTGGTCATATAATGCTGAGTCACTGGTCATATAATGCTGAGTCATTGGTCATATAATGCTGAGTCATTAGTCATATAATGCTGAGTCACTGGTCATATAATGCTGAGTCATTGGTCATATAATGCGGAGTCATTGGTCATATAAAGCTGAGTCATTGGTCAGGTAATGCTGAGGGACTGGTCATATAAAGATGCGTCATTGGTCATGTAATGATGAGTCATTGGTCATATAATTCTGAGTCATTGATCATATAATGCTGAGTCACTGGTCATATAATGCTGAGTCACTGGTAATATAATGCTGATTCATTGGTCATATAATGCTGAGTCATTGGTAATATAATGCTGAGTCATTTGTCATATAATAGGAACGAGTATTTTACTGCAATCCCTTCCACTTCAAATGTGTGGCTGTAATGGGATTTGTAATTGCCTGTTTCTTGTTTCTAACAAGTTTACCTTGATAATTGTTATCGATCCCCAAGAATTATGACCAGTGATGCTATTATTTTATGTGTGCTATTATTATACTTTCTTCCAAAGGGAGGGGAGGGTGAACGCTTTATTTTATATGCATATGGCTAACCAATCTCAGCGATGTGTACTGCCATTACAAGAAGTTATATATTTTATATCAGACCCGCCGAAGACGCATGTGTTAGACCATTAGTGCAAATAAAAAGTCGACACAACGCATTTCCATTTTCTAGACTCTATCCTGCCGGTAATCTAGTAGGACCATTGTTCTGTTACAAGAGAAATCCAGTGGGAGTTGAATGCCAAGAGAGATCCAGTGGGAGTTGAATGCCAAGAGAGATCCAGTGGGAGTTGAATGCCAAGAGAGATCCAGTGGGAGTTGAATGCCAAGAGATCCAGTGGGAGTTGAATGCCAAGAGAGATCCAGTGGGAGTTGAATGCCAAGAGAGATCCAGTGGGAGTTGAATGCCAAGAGAGATCCAGTGGGAGTTGAATGCCAAGATATCCAGTGGGAGTTGAATGCCAAGAGAGATGCAGTGGGAGTTGAATGCCAAGAGAGATCCAGTGGGAGTTGAATGCCAAGAGAGATGCAGTGGGAGTTGAATGCCAAGAGAGATCCAGTGGGAGTTGAATGCCAAGAGAGATCCAGTGGGAGTTGAATGCCAAGAGAGATCCAGTGGGAGTTGAATGCCAAGAGAGATCCAGTGGGAGTTGAATGCCAAGAGAATGTTGAGATCCATAGAATGAACGCTGATGAAGAAGAAGATATCCAGATGGCTAACTAATCTCAGTAATGTGCACTGCCATGGCAGAGGCCATCTACTATGGTTTATATATATAGAAGATATGTTGTATCAGTTTGTATGCAAATATTTTCAATTAACTTCTGTCTCACTGAGGCCAGATTCTTGCCGTGGAGATGAGGCTTAGTCCAGCCAATAGAGGCTGAAAATTAAAACTGACTAGTCCCTCCTAAAATCGAGCAAGACAACAGTCGACCCAAGCCAATACAAGTGCTGATGACGGAGATAACCAGCCAAGAGGGGCACCACATCAATGAGGGTATCGCTCACCAACCCTCATAATGGAAATATGTTTATATCTGATGTACTCCAGATATATGCACGTTCTAATCAAACGAAAAGAAGAATAAACCCCTTGCATCAATTACGAAATGTTTATATTGTTATACTTTTGACCTCACACAAAATATAAACATGTTGACTTCTGAACTTTGACCCCCACAATCTATGCTATAATTATTACAGTAATGATGACCTATTGTGGTTATACAGACCGGAAGATGGCCAGTGTGTGTGTTATTTATAGACTACGAGTAAACTACAATACAGATATTCTCGTGGATGATTTTGCCGATTTTCAAACTCCAGCGGCGAGAACACAATAAATATAACACATCGGTACTGTAAGTGTGTATAGACAATAGGTAACCACTGCAGGAAAACTGTAATCCCAATGACAAAACTTGTAACAGGGTGATGACGGTTTGCAAATAACTGCTATTAATTCTGCAAGTGCGCCTTATGGAAGGTGCATATCTTCAGAATACTTTCTCAGATGTTTGGATGCCTCGTCGATTGGACGATCGATGTTCTCTATGTTGTTGAAGCATCTACCAATTATTCCCAGGAAGAAATCTGATATTGATAGATATTCGTTTAAAGACAATTCTTATTGAAGAAGAGATGTCACAATTAAAAGAAAGCTGGAATCTGTTATTTTTCTCTTTCTTTCTCAGAAATGTACAACTTCAGCGGTTCTCGTGTTGTGAAACTGATCAGTGACGCAGAAATGGAAATATACCAGATTGTTGATTATGTAATTATTATTGGTATTATTTGTTTGTTTGGCGTGGCATCTAATGTCATCAACATTTTAGTTTTCTACAAGCAAGGATTCAACAATACAATGAACATCAGTTTCTTTGGGATTGCTATCTCCGATTTGTGTGGGCTTATAACTTTAATGTGGGTTGGAGTTTGTGAAAATCCTCTTTTTGTACAATCTGATGTGCTCATTGTACCTAGAGAAATCCAATATTTAACTGGTGGCTCCCCACATGCCTGCTTCGCTAGGATAACTGGTTGGATAACTGTGTTTATAACAGCAGAAAGATGTTTGTGTGTGACGTTACCGCTGAAGATCAAACAGATTATCACTACCAAGAGGACGACCATGACAGTTGTTATAATTTACATCGCAATGGTGGCTTCATTTCTCCCAGAATACGTCACTTCCTATTTTGATTGGAAGTTCTATCCAGAGAAGAACAGAACATTACTTGGATTGGTATTCACAAAGAACAGAAAGAACATGGAAGGTGTAATGTTCATCACTTATTCTTTTCTTGGGTCAGCGTCCTTCATCTTGGTCATCGTTTTCACAATAATCCTTACAGTCCAGCTCAAACAGAAATCAAAATGGCGCAAGTCTGCGACAGTAGACAAAACAAAATCTGAGGCGATGTCTACACGAGAAAGAAAGACTTTAAACATGGTAGTGATGATAGCTACTGTTTTAATTGTTTGTTACACGCCAGGTGTAGCCGTTTCTATGGTTACATTTTTGGAACCTGAAATCACAATTGCTGGTGTCAATGTAAATGTGTTTTTTGTGTTGTGGTCTATTGCGTTCATTTTTGATGCCCTTAACTCCAGCGTCAACATCTTCCTCTACTACAACATGAGTACTAAATACAGAGAAACATTTTATCAAGTTCTGGGTATGGAGAACAAACAATCAACATAGTTCCCAATCCACGAATATCAACTGAGTTGATCAACTCTAGGTACATTAAATGATTGATGAAACATGTGAAAGTGTATGCATGTTTGTTTCTGCTGATACATTTTACGCATCTTTTTTGAACGTCACTCTTCATTCATGCAATAATTTATAACTTTATATTTTTGCAACCCCCCCCCCATCCCCACACACAATAACAGATGTAATAAATTATCTTCAATATAGACCAGAATAATGTCATCATACCTAGCTGGTATATCCCATCATCTCTAGCTGGAATATCCCATCATCCCTAGCTGGTATATCCCATCATCCCTAGCTGGTATATCCCATCATCCCTAGCTGGTACACCCCATCTATTAGTAATTGAGAGAGCGTTACAATGACGGCAGTTCTTCTTTTCTTTTACATATACTAGAACATATCATGTTAAATGTTTTACCCATTTCTCTTTACACACTTCCTTTTTACCCAAATCCCTTTACCCATATCCCTTTATTCACTTCCTTTTTACCCACTACATTTTACCCACACCCCATTACCACATTCCTTTACTCACTTTCTTTTTCACACATATCTCTTCCCACAGCCCATTACCCACATAACTTTACTCACTACTTTTTACTCACATCCCTTTACCCATATCTATTTACCTACATCCTTTTACCCACATACCTCTTCTTATTTCCCTTTATCCACATCCCTACATACTACAGGTAGACATCCTGTTTGTGAACAGCGCCCGTCAGCCCTACAGGTAGACATCCTGTTTGTGATCAACGCCCGTTAGCCCTACAGGGTTGAACGTAAACAGTACGGTTCTTGTTCGTCGTATTATTTTGTTGATGATTTCTTGATAAACACATTGGGGTCGAAGCGTCGAATTTCGTGTGTTATCATTCGTGTTTCCAGTGATTAGCAAAACTTTATCGACTCCTTAGCTAGTTTCGCTTGTCGAGTAACCGTGACATTCCACACATTCTTATTTTTAGTTTGTGCGTGATTTATTTGGATGTTAATAGTTTCCTCACGTGATTGAAAACATCTTTAGCCATTCCAATTCTCCTGTTAACTTCTGTGTTACATCTACCATCGTTTGTGATTATTTGTCTAAGATATTGGCAATAATCTCACTGTTGTAGTGTCTCTTGATTTATGTTTATGTTTAGCATCTTATAATTTACTGACTGTCAGGGATTTTGTTAAATTTTTTATTTTGAATGTGAATATCTAGTACATAATCCTTGCCAGGTTTTATCTACTTGATCTATTAGTACGTATTAAGCTCCTTTAATTTTCTGCCAAGAGGACTGTGTCATCTGCATATCGTAGATTGTTTAATATTTTACCATTGATCAAAGAGCCGTGGAATTTCTTTCTAAAAACGTTTTTTTTCTGTGTAGATGACAAATAGACTGAGTGGTAAAATGCATCCTTGTCGTACTCCTCTTTTTATTTCAATGTATATTTAGTAACTAGTCTCGCACATTCTTGATGAATTTTGTTTCCAATATATATTTATAATCAGTCTGATGTCTTTTCCGTCTAGGTTCATATTTTGGAGACATTAACATTTTTATGTTAGACTTTAAAGGCGGGCTTGCTGTATTCTATGAAACAAATGTAGATTCTTTTTTAGGACTTGTATATTATCTATCAATAATCTGATACTGAGTATAGTTTTTCGGGTTTTCTTTATTTTCAAAAATTAATCTGTTCTTCACCAACGTACATGTTTATATTGCTGTTAATTCTTACATATATTATCTTGGGTATTATTTTGACAACGTTAACCAACGGTAACGGTCGAATAAATTACATTTTGCTAAATTATTTAGAATTATTACTGAATATAGTAGGTGATGTTCGGGTCTGTGGCGATGTGGTACAGAGCGTGTCTGTGACAGCCAGGATACCGAGTTCGATCCGCGATACAGACAATTGTGCATCCGGACCGTTCAGAAAGCAATGACAAATTACTGAACGTATTTATATTGCCTAGAAAATCAATGCAACCAAAACATTATGTGTTGATGGCTACGTCCTGAATAGGATACGTTAGAAAATATATTGTGATAATATTTGTGTAATTATTTCGTTTGTTCTCTCACACTCCCGCGTGATCTCTCTTATAGCAGGACAATTACAGTTTACATGATTTACTCCGAAGAACGAAAATACTTGTTTCCACATTATATTTGCACCAATGACAAAAGACAAATCCCACTTCGGCGTTGGTAACTAATACGTTGAGTGTTTTACCACTTGCATGGAACGGTGGTTGTCTTTAACCATTTCGCTAGTAGAGTAAGCAGCCGTACGAGATATGATTCTCGTATTTATATGCTGGTACTCATCATGCTTATAGCTAACATCGGTTACGCATTCTTGACAGTTTCCCTGTTGTCTTGTCTATATGACCGCAGACAACCAATGCTCCTGCAATATTTATTACCTTCTTTGTTTGTTTTAAAAACTAAATAAATCTATAATTATTTTTAAATTCTTGCACAAAATCAGACGCCTGTTTAGTAAGTACGATGTTTTTTAAATGCATTTGTAATTACTTTTTTGTTTAATTACTTATTTATTTAATTACTTATTTATTTAATTACTTGTTTATGTAATTACTTGTTTATGTAATTACTTGTTTATGTAATTGAAATATTGTTTCCTGATAGAATAATTGGACGAAATGAACACATGATTACGTTATAAAGTATATGATATGAAGTATATTGGTGAGACTGGTAGACGTTTAGCTGATAGATTCGCCGAACATTTGAGAGATATCACGAATCATCGTTACTCCCCAGTGGCTAATCATTTTAACAGCCCGTCACATCATGGTAGCTCTGATGTCTCTGTAACCGGTTTGTTACGTTGTTATACCGGTGACCGGCAACGTCAGTCCTTGGAATATCGTCTCATTTGTCATATGGGAGTCTTGCAACCACAAGGAATGAACATTAATCACCGTTTTGTTTGAGTTACCCACCTTTTCATTATACCCTCTACTCCCTTATTGCACTGATTCTTGTAATTATTTGTCTTTGTACACTTTCGTGAATAATTATTATTTTTGTTTTTGCCGTTCTTCTATATAATTCCTTTATGTCTTCTTTCGTTTGTGTATGTCAATATGTGATTATTTTGTACTCTGCCATCTTGTTATTGTTTAATCATTTACATATTTAGATTTTGATTTCCTCGTTTTTATTGCAGTTGTCTCTTCGATGGGTGCCCACACATATATAGTTATTTGTATATGCATTTCGTTTTACATGGTTCTATGTATCCACACAATTACTTTGGGCCACACATTTGTATGTATACATATGCAGTTGTTATAGCATTATCTTTATGTGAACGAACGTTTATATTTACATTAATATATGTATATGTTTCTATGTGAATGAATGTTCATGTTATTATTTATGCGAGAAAGTGTTTATGTGCATGAATGTTCATATTTATGTATACATATATATATGTATATTTATGTGAGCGATTTTTTATGTTAATGCACGTATCTCCATTCTGTGTCAATGTGTATACCTATTCTGGTGTGAGCCCTTTCCTGTGTGTGGATACATTTACATGCCTGTGCATTTTGTGTGGGTATCCTTCACACATCTGTGTCATCTTGTTATGTGTTTATTTCTTGACTCTTGATGTGTGTTTACATTTCTATGTATGTTTAGGTTTGGTTTTATATATATGTTTATGTCTATATTTGGTTTCACATTCATTCCATGCGTTTTCAAATGTTGATTCTTCTTCTATCCTTCCTTCCCCAAACCCACTCACCCCACCACCACACAACCTCATCATTACTCATCTATCATTGTCATATGCCATTCTTGTTGGCGTAGGTGACCATGGTTCTCTGTTCACAGTATTGTTATCAGGATCGCTGTTTCCAAGCCTTGCTAGGTTGTCACATGAATATTTTCTCACGTCCCCATCTGTCTCTGTTCCCTTCAGTCTTGCCTGTTGTGACTATGTTCTTAAAACCTGCCTGTCTGATAGAGTGACAAAGGGGATATTTTTCTTATCTTTTTCTTTTATTATTCTTGCACTCATCTATAGTGTCTCTAATTTCCCACTTTCGGTTTGTTTATAATGAATGCACGCATTTTCACTTTTACTAGATGCGTTGCCATCCCTGCGCTATTATGGAGACGGGGGCTTGATGAAATATAGACATCTATTTTGTTTTTTATTTTGTCGTTTTCTGTTGTTTGTCTCTTGAAAAAGGTTCAATTTGAGCCGATACGTTGAGAATTGTCCTGTTTAGTTTTATTGTATGTTTTTTTTAAATATATTTTTATTAATAGGCTAGGTAAGTGTTTTAGTACCTGTTTACCTCATTTTGCGTTACGTTATAAAGAAGTGGTTCTCCGGTGACTTCCATGTCACTAACAAATATGCTGGTCACCAAGCTCAAAGCTAACCTCGGTCACGTATTCTTGACCTTTTCTCCGCTGCCTTGTGTTGCTATCGACACAGACACATACACCCAAATACCATGTATTGTTTATTATATCTTTTTCTACTTTTTAAAGAAAAAAAACTGCTTCTAGATTTCTGGTTGTTTTTAACATCCCTGTAAAATCAATTAAGCGACATGCCCAGTGGCGTAGGCGATCATGCTTCTTCGTACTGTCTCTTGTGTTGTTAATTCAGTTGATGACTAATTTTTGTGCCACAGTGACAACACATCCAGAAATTTCTCTCTTTTTTGTTTATTTGTTTCTTCTCCCCTTGATCTTTCCTGTAGTTACTAAATGTTCAAGTTTCACTTTTCTCATCACATGCCAGAAAAATCGTGAATGTCTGTTTCTAATTTGTGCTACAATTTCCCGTTTTACTCCTGATGGGATTTTCATCATTCTTCTCAAAAGCCACATCTCAATTGCCTCTAGCTTATGTTTGTGAACTGCCCAACATTCACCTCCATAAAGAAGGATTGGCTCAATATAACATCCCAGCACTCGAACTCTTGCATGCAGTGATATTACTCCATTGTATACAATGTTTCTCATTGTTCGAAATGTTGATTTGGCTGTTCTATCCTGTTCTTGATTTCTTTGGAACACTTGCTATCCGACGTTGCAATGGTGCCAAGATACCTGACTTTATCCACTTGATTTCATCTTGTATCATTGATATTAGTACGGTATTTTGGCGGTGTGTTGATTTCTTTGAAACAACCATTACTTATGTTTTTCTTGTTTAGACTAAGGCCTATGTTTTCACTTTCTTATATTACCGTGTCTAACAGGGTTTGAACCTCTTGATCGCTCCCTCCAATGAGAAATTTATCGTCACTATATCTCAGATTATTCAGATTGTAACTTCCAACTACTATTCATGGCATGTTTGGTAAAAAGTAGACGTGTAATAATAATGATTATATTTGTCTCATACATTTGTAATTACTAGTTTATTTAATTGAAATATTATTCTTGCCAAAAACAATTGGACGAAACGAACACGTGATTATGTTACACTGTCAGAAAGTAAAGCAGCTACCTAAGTGTCAGATGTATTTGACACAGATAATGGTTGACAATTATGCCAGCACTTGTACTACTAATATAAAGATGGCTGTCTTTAAATATAGAACAATAATCATGACTTAACGTTACTTAATTCTTCTTATATTTTAGTTAACTATTAAATTATAATTGTCAATATTTACACAGACATGTTTTTGTCGATTAATGTGATATGTTTGAATGTGTAAATGTCAGTAGTTTCATCGTGTGCACGCTAGCGTCAACTGATAATGGATAATTGTTTGTCAGGTTACAGTTGGATAATAAATAACAATAAATAAATATAGTATTGATACCGAGACAGGAGATTTGAGCACATATAACAGTAAACATTCGTGACTGTTTGAACTGATAGAATGTTTACTATTATAAGTGCTCAAATCTCCTGTCTCGGTATCGATACTATACTATGTTCATTCTAATATTGAAGTGGGACAAAACATCCGCATATATTACTCCGCGATAACGTGCTATTTTTATACACTTGGTGACATTTAACAACAATAACATAATGAATTATTCAGATCTCACGTCATAGCAACCTTGTCCCTACCAAACACCACTGAGAGCTTGTAACAAACGATCAGCTGGATACAGAACCAAGGGAAGACCGAGAAAGAGATGGATCGATAACATCACTACCACTCTCCACAAACACGGATTCGGTACGATTCAGGCGTTACGTCTGGCCTTGAACAGAAACGTACAGCTCCTACTCCTAGGCGTAACGGCAAAGTGTGGATGCTATCAACCATCTTCCTCCTTGGGATAGACAATAGACAAGTTAAGGAACTGCAATGGTTGCCCCCTGACCTCTGTGCGCCTGCGAAATGATATAAAAGCGGGTATAGTAATTCATCATGGAAGGATAAAGATATATTCTATGAAAATGTAATTTAAAACACATTACTATTGTGATAGACATATTTCATTTACCAACAATTCATTTAACTTAACAACAGTATTGTGTTCTAATGAACTATATTATTGCGCACTTAACATTCTATTTATGCTTTCTACATCCAACAGCCAATCACAAGCACTGACCTACTTCATTCTTAGAGTGAATAGAGTGTAGCCAAAATAGGTATATCTGTAGTACGACTTTTGAGTATCGAGTACAACATAATACATTTGTAGATAACAAAGAGACTCTCCTGTTACTTGGATGTACTTATGTTGTCTAGTATCCAACAGTCGAGAAATTGTACACATGGGAAGTTTCTGTAGATACTTGATAAATAATTTCATCTGTTCATCTACAGGATACATTTTTGAGGTACTTTGACCGGAGTGGGAGTTGTTTTTTTCGTTCACGAGGTAGAGGTCGAGAAATTTAGTTCTAGTAATTTGAAGTTAAACAGTAATACATAAGTGCTCTTAAACATTCCTTTTACATGAGATATTTGCTGCTGTTGAAGTCTCCAGTTTTCTAAATAAAGAAATAGCTGGCAGCGAGCAACTTTTTTTCAGCAATTAACATTTGCATCCTGGTTTCCTTAATTAATAATTCGTTCTTATCCTTGTTTATCATCGTGTTTTACAGTCTGGTTGGGATAGCTTACAATCTAATATTTTATTAACTAGGGGCAACCAATAATTTTCGTAATTTTAAATGCGAATGAAAGACCACAAAGAAATGGCTTAGTGGAACGTATTGGAGTAACGTATCTATCGCCATTGACCCGCAATTACCAGCAGGTAATTGTGCCACTGTCCTTGGATTAAATATATAATACAAGTCAACTTTCTACAGATTAGTGATGCGGTTATTCAATCATGATTATGTCACCCTCTTGTACACTGTTGATATTTCTAATGAAGATGACAGCAGTAGGAAAATTAAATTACATGCGATCACAGCAAGCATATTATATATTATATAGCAATTTATTGAACATCAGAATATCCACACTTGCCGTTATCTGTTGTATATAGTTCTTGTCAGTACTGGCGTATGAATGACTCTCATAAGAAATGCCAACATATCCTTGACTACTGCATATATTAACCCGTTCCTAAATGTGAATTCTTCAGAGAATAAAGATAATTACTTTCTGGATAGAGAATCTGCTTATGAATATATACTAGTAACCATTAAAAACGCATCGAAGGTGGGATTTTTTTTCCATGCATCATCATCATCAGGTGCCATGCCGGCTGGCGTATGCAGTCATGGTTCTCCACAGCTCTGTGTCCACAGTATTATGTATCAAGGTCGTAGTTGTTTCCTTGCCGTGCCAGGTTGTCAAACTGTCTAATATTTTCTCACGTTGTCGCCCTCTGTTTCTGTTGCCTTCAATTTTGCCTGTTCTGACTATGTTCTCCAAACCTGCCTGTCTCATGAAATGGCCAAAAAAGAAGATTGCCTTTTTCTTATATTATTGATTAAGTTCTGTTTCGCATTTGCCTCTTTCAACAGCTCTACACTAGTTTTTCTGGCAGTCCATGGTATTCTCAGCATTCTTCTGTAGAACCACAGGTCCATTTGTAGGATGCTCAAATGCCTGTGGTGGGGATCGAACTTGGTAACTTGGTCGTCACAGAGGCGCTCTGTAACACTTCGCCACAGAGCCGGACTCAACCAGATCCATCCATTAGGAGGTGTTTATATTGCTATAATTTTGACCTCACACAACAACATGTTGACTTCTGCACTTTGACCCCCACAATCTATGCTATAATTATTACATTAATGATGGCATAGTGTGGCTATTAAGGAAGTGCATATAATAGCTTTGACATACATAATTGAAGAGATCTGACCTCTGCCCTATGTTGCAACCTCAGTGCTAAAGGAAATTGAATGAATAAATAAAGGAATTGTTGTTATACAGACCGGAAGCTGGCCAGTGTGTATGTTGTTATATATCGACTACGTAGTCATTTCATTGCAGCTTTTCTCGTGGATTATTTTGCCAATTTTCAGTCTCCAGGAGCGAAAACAGAAAAAATATACCACATCTGTAATGTAAATAATAATACCACTTCAATCTTGGAATATATTAAGGGACAATAGATAAAATGGTTTGCACACATCAGCAGACTACCATCAGACAGCATACGACGGCAAGCTATGCTACACAGATACAGTGAAGACAGACCTAGATTCCACAATATACTCAGCACACACGAGGGCCATCTCCAGAAAACTTTTCTACTCATGACGCTGAAAGGCAAAGGGTTTAGCGAATAGATAGTACCGTAAGTGTATATTGACAATAGATAATCAGTGCAGGAAAACTGTAATCCGACAGACAAAACTTTAAACAGGGTAATGAAGTGTTGCAAATAACTGCTATAATTCTGTAAGTGCGTCTTGTCAAAGGCGTGTGTCTTCAGAATACTTTCTCAGATGATTCGATGCCTCGATTGAACGACCGATTTGCTCCATGTTGCTGGATCATCTACCAATTCTTCCCAAGAATAATTCTTCTGATATTGATAGAAATGCGATTAAATCAATTCCTACTGAAGACAATTCTTACTGAAGAAGACTTGTCACAATTTAATGTTAGCTGGAATCTGTTATTTTTCTCTTTCTTTCTCAGAAATGTACAACTTCAGCGGTTCTCGTGTTGTGAAACTGATCAGTGACGAAGAAATGGAAATATACCAGATTGTTGATTATGTAATTATTATTGGTATTATTTGTTTGTTTGGCGTGGCAACTAATGTCATCAACATTTTAGTTTTCTACAAGCAAGGATTCAACAATACAATGAACATCAGTTTCTTTGGGATTGCTATCTCCGATTTGTGTGGTCTTATAACTTTGTTGTGGGTTGGAGTTTGTGAAAATCCTCTATTTGTACAATCTGATGTAGCTATTGTACCTAGAGAGGTCCAATATTTAACTGGGGGCGGCCCACACGTCTGCTTCGCTAGGATAACTGGTTGGCTAACTGTTTTTATAACAGCAGAAAGATGTTTTTGTGTGACGTTACCGTTGAAGATCAAACAGATTATCACTCCCAAGAGGACGACCGTGGCAGTTGTTATAATCTACATCGCAATGGTGGCTTCATCTCTACCTGAATACGCCACTTCCTATTTTGATTGGAAGTTCTATCCAGAGAAGAACAGAACATTACTTGGGTTGGTATTCACAAAGAACAGAAAGAACATGGAAGGTGTACTGTTCATCACTCATTCTTTTCTTGGGTCAGCGTCCTTCATCTTGGTCATCGTTTTCACAATAATCCTTACAATCCAGCTCAAACAGAAATCAAAATGGCGCAAGTCTGCGACTGTAGACAAAACAAAATCTGACGCGATGTCTACACGAGAAAGAAAGACTTTAAACATGGTAGTGATGATAGCTACTGTTTTAATTGTTTGTTACACGCCAGGTGTAGCCGTTTCTATGGTTACATTTTTGGAACCTGAAATCACAATTGCTGGTGTCAATGTAAACGTGTTTTTTGTGTTGTGGTCTATTGCGTTCATTTTTGATGCCCTTAACTCCAGCGTCAACATCTTCCTCTACTACAACATGAGTACTAAATACAGAGAAACATTTCATCAAATTCTCGGTATGAAGAAGAAACACTTATTATAGTTCCCAATCTGCGAATGTCAACTGAGCTAATAAACTCTAGGTACATTAAATGATTGATGAAACATGTGAAAGTGTATGCATGTTTGTTTCTGCTGATATTGTATGCGCTTGTTTCAGGAGCGTCACTCTTCATTCATGTAATAATGTCATATATTGTCTACAGTCCAGACAGAAATCTAGAAAACCTTCTAACAGATGTAGTACATTCTCTTCAATATAGACCAGAGCTGACATACAATCATCATCCTTAACTGAGATTTTTATATGCTATATCCCATCATTTCTAGCTGGTATATCCCATCATCTCTAGTTGGTATATTACATCATCTCTAGCTGGTATATCCCATAATATCTAGCTGGTATATCCCATCATCTCTAGCTGGTATATCCCATCATCTCTAGCTGGTATATCCCATAATCTCTAGCTGGTACACTCCATCTATCTGTAGTTTGAAGAGCATTATAATGACGGCAGTTATTGCTTTCTTTTGAATATACTAGAGCATATCATGTCTGCTTTAACTCATGACAAATTTTAACCTACTTTTCTTTGCCCACATCCCAATACTCAATACATTTTACCCACATCCCTCTTCCAACATACCTTGTCCCACACCCCTTTACTCACTTTCCTGTACCAACACGCCTCTTCCCACATTCCTTCATCCACATCTCTTTACTCACTTAATGTACCCAAATACCACTTCCCACATCCCCTTACCCACACCCCTTTGCTCACTTCTTTTATCAATATGCCACTTCCCATATTCCTTTACTCACATCACATTACCACTTCTCGTTAACCACATCCCGATACCTACTTTTTTCATTACCCATATCCCATTACCCACTTATTATTACCCAAATCCCATTTCTCATTATCTACATCACTTTACTCCGTTCTCATCACTCACTTCTCATTACCCACATCTCATTATCCACATCTCACTACCCACATCTCACTACCCACTTCTCATTACCCAAATCTCATTACCCACATCTCATTACCCACATCTCATTACCCACATCTCATTACCCACATCTCATTACCCACTTCTCATTACCCACTTCTCATTACCCACATCTCATTACTCACATCTCAATATTTTTTCACCGCATATATTGTTTTTCATGCCATGCTCAATTCGATTGCGAAGGAGGAACAACATCATCCTCGACTTCTTATTCCCATAGTTAATTACCATTTCTCACTGGCCACATCACACTAACTAACTTTTCATTACCATTTCTCACTGGCCACATCACACTAACTAACTTTTCATTACCATTTCTCACTGGCCACATCACACTAACTTTTCATTACCATTTCTCACTGGCCACATCACACTAACTAACTTTTCATTACCATTTCTCACTGGCCACATCACACTAACTAACTTTTCATTACCATTTCTCACTGGCCACATCACACTAACTAACTTTTCATTACCATTTCTCACTGGCCACATCACACTAACTAACTTTTCATTACCATTTCTCACTGGCCACATCACACTAACTAACTTTTCATTACCATTTCTCACTGGCCACATCACACTAACTAACTTTTCATTACCATTTCTCACTGGCCACATCACACTAACTAACTTTTCATTACCATTTCTCACTGGCCACATCACACTAACTAACTTTTCATTACCATTTCTCACTGGCCACATCACACTAACTAACTTTTCATTACCATTTCTCACTGGCCACATCACACTAACTAACTTTTCATTACCATTTCTCACTGGCCACATCACACTAACTAACTTTTCATTACCATTTCTCACTGGCCACATCACACTAACTAACTTTTCATTACCATTTCTCACTGGCCACATCACACTAACTAACTTTTCATTACCATTTCTCACTGGCCACATCACACTAACTAACTTTTCATTACCATTTCTCACTGGCCACATCACACTAACTAACTTTTCATTACCATTTCTCACTGGCCACATCACACTAACTAACTTTTCATTACCATTTCTCACTGGCCACATCACACTAACTAACTTTTCATTACCATTTCTCACTGGCCACATCACACTAACTAACATTTCATTACCATTTCTCACTGGCCACATCACACTAACTAACTTTTCATTACCATTTCTCACTGGCCACATCACACTAACTAACTTTTCATTACCATTTCTCACTGGCCACATCACACTAACTAACTTTTCATTACCATTTCTCACTGGCCACATCACACTAACTAACTTTTCATTACCATTTCTCACTGGCCACATCACACTAACTAACTTTTCATTACCATTTCTCACTGGCCACATCACACTATCTAACTTTTCATTACCATTTCTCACTGGCCACATCACACTAACTAACTTTTCATTACCATTTCTCACTGGCCACATCACACTAACTAACTTTTCATTACCATTTCTCACTGGCCACATCACACTAACTAACTTTTCATTACCATTTCTCACTGGCCACATCACACTAACTAACTTTTCATTACCATTTCTCACTGGCCACATCACACTAACTAACTTTTCATTACCATTTCTCACTGGCCACATCACACTAACTAACTTTTCATTACCATTTCTCACTGGCCACATCACACTAACTAACTTTTCATTACCATTTCTCACTGGCCACATCACACTAACTAACTTTTCATTACCATTTCTCACTGGCCACATCACACTAACTAACTTTTCATTACCATTTCTCACTGGCCACATCACACTAACTAACTTTTCATTACCATTTCTCACTGGCCACATCACACTAACTAACTTTTCATTACCATTTCTCACTGGCCACATCACACTAACTAACTTTTCATTACCATTTCTCACTGGCCACATCACACTAACTAACTTTTCATTACCATTTCTCACTGGCCACATCACACTAACTAACTTTTCATTACCATTTCTCACTGGCCACATCACACTAACTAACTTTTCATTACTCCAATCCAATTATCCACATTTCATTACCCACTTCCCACAGCACACTTCTAATTAAAATATCATTGTTTTATTAAATTGAGTGTTTTTCAATCGGAACATATTAACTACAATTCTGTGATACTATCTGTATGTGATATTTGTGTGATAATATCTGTATGTGATATTTGTGTGATAATATCTGTATGTGATATTTGTGTGATAATATCTGTATGTGATATTTGTGTGATAATATCTGTATGTGATATTTGTGTGATGCTATCTGTATGTGATATTTGTGTGATGCTATCTGTATGTGATATTTGTGTGATAATATCTGTATGTGATATTTGTGTGATAATATCTGTATGTGATATTTGTGTGATAATATCTGTATGTGATATTTGTGTGATACTATCTGTATGTGATATTTGTGTGATAATATCTGTATGTGATATTTGTGTGATAATATCTGTATGTGATATTTGTGTGATAATATCTGTATGTGATATTTGTGTGATAATATCTGTATGTGATATTTGTGTGATACTTATATGCATGTAATATGTATGTGATTCTATCTGCATGTAATATGTGTTTGATATTTTCTGGATGTAATATATGTGTGATACTGTGTGAATGTGCTATGTGTGTGAAACTGTCTGGATTTAATATTTGAAATAAATTATTTATTAGGAGAGGAAATTTCCGGACATGACATCCGGTCAGTGAACGACATCCCCACTGTGACATGACATCCAGTCAGTGACCAACATCCCCACTGTGACATATCCTGGCAACAAGTCGGCAGTATGACATATTCTGGCAACAAGTCGGCACTGTGACATACCCTGGCAACAGGTCGGCAGTGTGACATACCCTGGCAACAAGTCGGCAGTGTTATATACCCTGGCAACAAGTCGGCAGTGTGACATACCCTGGCAACAGGTCAGCAGTGTGACATACCCTGGTAACAGGTCAGCAGTGTGACATACCATATCAAAAAGTCGGCAGTGTGACATACCCTGGCAACAAGTCGGCAGTGTGACATACCCTGGCAACAAGTCGGCAGTGTGACATACCCTGGCAACAAGTCGGCAGTGTGACATACTCTGGCAACAAGTCGGCAGTGTGACATACCCTGGTAGCAAGTCGGCAGTGTGACATACCCTGGCTGCAAGTCGGCAGTGTGACATACCCTGGCAACAAGTCGGCAGTGTGACATACCCTGGCAACAAGTCGGCAGTGTGACATACCCTGGCTGCAAGTCGGCAGTGTGACATTCCCTGGCAACAAGTCGGCAGTGTGACATACCCTGGCAACAAGTCGGCAGTGTGACATACCCTGGCAACAAGTCGGCAGTGTGACATAAGCTGGCAACAAGTCGGCAGTGTGACATACCCTGGCAACAAGTCGGCAGTGTGACATACCCTGGCAACAAGTCGGCAGTGTGACATACCCTGGCTGCAAGTCGGCAGTGTGACATACCCTGGCAACAATTCTGCAGTGTGACATACTCTGGCAACAAGTCGGCAGTGTGACATACTCTGGCAACAAGTCGGCAGTGTGACATACCCTGGCTGCAAGTCGGCAGTGTGACATACCCTGGCTGCAAGTCGGCAGTGTGACATACCCTGGCTGCAAGTCGGCAGTGTGACATACCCTGGCAACAAGTCGGCAGTGTGACATACCCTGGCAACAAGTCGGCAGTGTGACATACCCTGGCAACAAGTCGGCAGTGTGACATACTCTGGCAACAAGTCGGCAGTGTGACATACCCTGGCAACAAGTCGGCAGTGTGACATAAGCTGGCAACAATTCTGCAGTGTGACATACCCTGGCAACAAGTCGGCAGTGTGACATACCCTGGCAACAAGTCGGCAGTGTGACATACCCTGGCAACAAGTCGGCAGTGTGACATACCCTGGCAACAAGTCGGCAGTGTGACATACCCTGGCAACAAGTCGGCAGTGTGTATACATTGCTAAATAATGAAATTATGGGAGCGACAATCAATACTAGAACAGAAACACTAAATTTGTGCCGACTAGACCAAAACTCAGCAGAACCAAAAGAAGTGATGTAAACACACAGAGATTCTAGGCATTACGGACACAAGGGAAAAAGGAAGCAACATTTAAAAATCAAATAACAACTAATTTTTTGATATGGTGTTGTAGATAATAACTCTCGAGCTAGCCATGGCGTAGGTTTTTTGTTACATCCAAGAACATTTTGTTTGTTTTGTTGTTCGTCCATCACAAGTGATGATGACCATTTGTTACATCCACTTTGATGTGAAATTGAAATTGAAAATTCAATTTTAGTTATGTCCTTGATTATGAGTTCGTAGATGGCTAATGAGCCCTATTCGAGCTGTAAATGTCCTTGGACAGTTTGGACATGGAATAACGACTGTAGACGGATCTTGGTCTATCCGTGACTTTCTAGCTGCTCTCCGCTGTTGAGCTGCTGCATTTCTCTTCTTTTCACAAGATGATGCGCTCTTTTTTATTTTAGAACGCCATGTAGATCTATTTTGTGCAAGTTCTTCCCATGCATCGTGGTCTATTTCAATGGCTTTCAAATAGACAAATCCAAGAACAGACAAGTGCATCACAGACATAGAATATACTTGAAAAAGAATAATACACATACAATTTATAGAAAATGAAAGAACAGTCACATTAGAACAAGTGTATGCACCATGCAACGATAATAATAATATAGAGGAAAGAAGTGAGTGTTTAATACATTATCTGATGACATAAACAGGACTAACAACAACGACGAGTTATACATCATGGGGGATTTCAACAACAGAATAGGAAACGGGAAATCTAACCGTGAACAATGTCTATGTGACTATCATACACAACAACAGAAAGATAAAGTAACTGAGTAGAAATGATTAACTTATGTTTAGAACAAAGACTTGATTGCAACAAATACTATCTCATCAGGATGGTATAGAACAGAAATAGGTGGAGATGTTTCTCAATAACAGATTTGTTTATGCACCCACATACGACACAAAATATGTGTATGCACCCACATACGACACAAAATATGTGTATGCACCCACATACGACACAAAATATGTGTATGCACCCACATACGACACAAAATATGTGTATGCACCCACATACGACACAAAATATGTGTATGCACCCACATACGACACAAAATATGTTTATGCACCCACATACGACACAAAATATGTTTATGCACCCACATACGACACAAAATATGTTTATGCACCCACATACGACACAAAATATGTTTATGCACCCACATACGACACAAAATATGTGTATGCACCCACATACGACACAAAATATGTGTATGCACCCACATACGACACAAAATATGTGTATGCACCCACATACGACACAAAATATGTGTATGCACCCACATACGACACAAAATATGTGTATGCACCCACATACGACACAAAATATGTGTATGCACCCACATACGACACAAAATATGTGTATGCACCCACATACGACACAAAATATGTTTATGCACCCACATACGACACAAAATATGTGTATGCACCCACATACGACACAAAATATGTGTATGCACCCACATACGACACAAAATATGTGTATGCACCCACATACGACACAAAATATGTGTATGCACCCACATACGACACAAAATATGTTTATGCACCCACATACGACACAAAATATGTGCATGCACCCACATACGACACAAAATATGTGTATGCACCCACATACGACACAAAATATGTGTATGCACCCACATACGACACAAAATATGTGTATGCACCCACATACGACACAAAATATGTGTATGCACCCACATACGACACAAAATATGTGTATGCACCCACATACGACACAAACTATGTGTATGCTCCCACATACGACACATGTGTATAAATACATTGACACATACCATCATATGCTCATACTAATACATATAAATGTGTGCGCCTTCGCCCCCTGTTTGTGGATCAACCGGACAATAACAACACGTACATCTGTTATATGAAGACACAGATTTGTTCACACATGTATTACTGTACACAAATACCAACACATATACAGACAAACACACATACACACAAATACAAATATGTATTACTATACACAAATACCTACACATATACAAACACAAATAAAACAGATAAATACTTATCTATGAGAAATATACAGATAATTATACTGCACGGGCCATGCTGGAGTCGAAGGAAACGAAAGAGCTGACATCATTGGCAGGAAATGCTGCTATGACGGTACAGTACTGAGAGGTGATAAAGTTGAAGGCAGCCAGAAATTCATTGCAAATACGGCCTGATATAACCAAAATAAACTTCTGTCTTAGGTTGAAAAGATCGTGCCTCAGTTAAGAGGCTGTAATTCCCCATTTAACAAACAAAACAGAAAGTCGACAGAGCCCAACCACATATAGATAAAACCGAACAATGACAGAACAACAGTAGAGATACCGTGGGGCTGATGGGTAGTGATTCCAAACGGCTTTCTGGAAGCAAATTGATGGATGTACTGGTCGGTAAAGCTATCAATTACCGAGAAGCTACGCACTTCAGAATCGGTATAACTATCAATTTTGTGTAAGAGAAGCGTTTGGGATCAACGCCCGTCAGCCCTACATGTAGACAACCTGTTATTGTGTCATTTTTCTGTTTGTTTTGTTTCACTTGTGAGCTTCTGGTTTTACTCTTCCAGTGTGGATCTATTTTTAGCTGTGGGGTGTGTACGTAAACAATACGGTGCCTACGTCAGCCGTCATAGCACCTGATAATGATGATATTTTACTAAGTGTCAGGAATGTTTTATTTGTATGTGAATATTTATTGCATAATCTTTGCCAGGTTTTATCTACTTGATCTTTTAGTACGTATTTGTAGCTCCTTTCATTTTCTGACTAGAGGACTATGCCATCTGCATATCGCAGATTGTTTAATATTTTACCATTGATCAAAGAGACGTGGCATTTCTGTCTAAACACTTTTTTTCTGTGTAGATGATAAATAAGCTGAGTGGTAAAATGTGTTCTTGTCGTACTCCTCTTTTTATGTCAATGTATATTATTAACTAGTCTCGCACATTCTTGATGCAGTTTGTTTCCAATATATATTTATAATCAGTCTGATGTCTTTTCTACTAGTTCATATTTTGGAGACATTCACTTTTTTATGTTAGACTTTAAATACGGCCTTGTTGTAGCCTATGAAACAAATGTAGATTCTTTTTAGCTCCTCTGTTTTTGTTTTGTTTTATTTTTCTTAAATATTGATCTTGTTTTTAATTCTTTCATGTATTATCTTGAGTATTATTTTCGTAATGAAACCAAAGGTGGATAAAATTACATTTTGTAAAATTATTTAGAAATTAATAGTGAATATATTACGTGATGTTCGGGTCTGTGGCGATGTGGTACAGGGCGCGTTTGTGAGGCCACGGTACCGATTTCAATCCCCGCCACAGGAAATTGTGCATCCGGACAGTTCAGAATTCAATGACAAATTACTATCTATCTATTCGCTAAACCCTTTTTTGTCTTTCATCTTCAGTGGTAGAAGAGTTCTGGAGATGACCCTCTTGTATGCTGAGTATATTGTGGAGTATGTCGCCTCTTTTATTTCTGTGGTCCATCGTTTTCGTTGTCGGCGGACTAGGTATGCCTTTACTGTAACTGTGTAGCAGAGCTTGCTGTGGTATGTTGTCTGATGATAGTCTGCTGATGTGTGCAAACCATTTGATCTGTTGTCTCTTAATATATTCTAAGATTGAAATTACTGAATGTATTTATATTTCCTAGAAAAAAATGCAGCCAAAAAATGATGAGGTCATGGCTACGTCCTGAATAGGATAGGCTAGAAAATATATGAGATATGGATTGTGTAGTTAACTCGTTCGTTCTCACACTCCCAACGGATCACTATTATAGCAGGAGAATTACACATAAAATTATATAGTCAAAGAACGACAATGCCTTGTTCAATGACAACGACAATGACAAAAGACACATCCGACTTCGGCGCTGATAACTGATACGTTGAGTTTTTATCACGCACTGAATGATGGATGTCTGTAACCATATCGCTAGTAGAGTATGTCAGCCGTACGAGAGAACTGATTCTTGTATTTATATGCTTGTCACTAAGCTCATAGCTAATATCAGTCACTCATTATTGACCTTTTCTCCGCTGTCTTGTGTTGGTATCGACATAGTCACAGATGCCCAATCTTCATGTATTGTTAATTATTTCTATTCTAATAAAAAAAAATAATTTTCTGATTCTTTTTAAAATCCCTGTAAAATCAAACACGCGACATGCCGAGTGGCGTAGGCGATCATGCCTCTCCACACTGTCTCTTGTGTTATTAATCAGTTCAGTTGATGATTAATTTTTGTGTCACAGTGACAACACATCCAGAAATTTTTGTGTCACAGTGACAAAGAACCCAGAAATTTTTGTGTCACAGTGACAACACACCCAGAAATTGTGTCCCTTTGTCTTTTTCTGTTTCTTTTCCCTATGATATTTCCTGTGGTTACTAAATGTTCAAGTTGTACTTTTCTCATCACATGCCCCTATCAATCTTGATTGTCTGCTTCTAATTTTGGCTATAATTTGTCGTTTTACTCCAGAGTCTCTGAGAACTTCTACATTATGTTTCTTGGCAGACCAAGGAATTGTCATCATTCTTCTTAAAAACAAATCTTAGTTGAGTCCAGCTTATCTTTTGGAACTTTTGTTTACTGCCAAAACTTCCCTTACATAAAGAAGGATTGGCTCAATATAACATCCTAGCAATCGAGCTCGCATACGCATTGAGCGTTCGCAGTACGCAGGCTGTTCTATCTTGTTCGTAATCTCATTGGAGCACATGCCATCTCATGTTAAAATGGTGCCAAGATACTTGACTCTATTCACTTGATTTAATTTTGTATCATTGATAATAATACAACATTTTGGCGGTGTGTATATTTCTTTGAAAAGACTATTACTTCTGTTTCTTCTTGTTTGGACTGAGGCATTTGTTTTTACTTTCTTGATCTACCATGTCTAACAAAGCTTGAAGTTCCTGTTCGCTCCCTTCAGTCAGAACGGTGTCTTCAACATATCTCAGATTATTCAGATTGTAGCCTCGAACAATCTGTTTATCCTGGAATGTTTTGTAAAAACAAGAAAATGTGTAATAATTATTATATTTGTCTAATACATTTGTAATTACTTGTTTATGTAATTAAAATTTGATTCTTGCCAAAAATGATTGGACGAAACGAACACGTGATTATGGTATACTCTCAGAAAGTAAACCAGCTATTCAAGTGTCAGATGATGTGTATACGATAATGGTTGACAATTATGCCAGCACTTGGACTACTAATATAAAGATGGCTGTGTTTAAATATTAGTTATGTATCATGACTTAACGTTACTTAATTCTTGTAATAGTTAATTATTAAATTATAGTTGTCAATATTAGCACAGACATGTTTTTGTCGATTAAGGTAATAATTGTGACCGTGTAAATGTTCGTAGTTCCATCGTCTGTACACTAGCGTCAACTGACAACTGTTGGACAACTGTTTGCCAAGTTATAATTGACTAATAAATAAATTATAATTAAAATTATTATCTGTTCGAACAGTCTAGAATGTTTACTGTTGTATGTACTCAATAGTCCTGTCTCATAATCGATACTAGCCAAAATATGTATATTTGTAGTACGACTTTTGCGTATCGAGTACAACATAATACATTTGTAGATAACAAAGAGACTCTCCTGTTACATGGATGTACTTATGTTGTCTAGTATCGAACAGTCGAGAAATTGTACACATGGGAAGTTTCTGTAGAAACATGATAAATAATTTCATCTGTTCATCTACAACAGACGTGGATACATTTTTGAGGTACTTTGGTCAGAGTTGGGGTTTTACTTTCAAGAGGTAGAGGTCGAGAAATTTAGTTCTAGTAATTTCAAATCAAACAGTAATACATAAGTAATTTTAAACATTCCTTTTACATGAGATATTTGCTGCTGTTGAAGACTCTAGTTTTCATATTTGCTGCTGTTGAAGTCTCTAGTTTTCATATTTGCTGCTGTTGAAGTCTCTAGTTTTCATATGTGCTGCTGTTGAAGACTCTAGTTTTCATATTTGCTGCTGTTGAAGTCTCTAGTTTTCATATTTGCTGCTGTTGAAGACTCTAGTTTTCATATTTGCTGCTGTTGAAGACTCTAGTTTTCATATTTGCTGCTGTTGAAGTCTCTAGTTTTCATATTTGCTGCTGTTGAAGTCTCTAGTTTTCATATTTGCTGCTGTTGAAGACTCTAGTTTTCATATTTGCAGCTGTTGAAGACTCTAGTTTTCTAAATAATGAAATAGCTGGCAGCGAGCAACTTTTTTTCAGCAATTAACATTTGCATTCTGGTTAGCTTAATTATCATCGTGTTTTACAGCGTGGTTGAGATTGATTACAATCTAATATTTTATGAACTCGGGGGAACCAGCAGACTAGCTTCAGCCCAACAAATTATTCAGTGGCAAAGATTTATTATTTAAAATAATATAGATTTGATTCATCAAATGTTTCATAAATGTAAAAAAAAAAAACCAAGTATCAGTGAATTTTTAATTCAAAACGTGCAGTGGCTCATGTAAAAACATTTTGTTGGATTTTTTAATGTTTGCTAGTATTCAACAAGCACTCGTGGAAAACGTTTTTAATGTTTGCTAGTATTCAACAAGCACTCGTGGAAAACGTTTTTAATGTTTGCTAGTATTCAACAAGCACTCGTGGAAAACGTTTTTAATGTTTGCTAGTATTCAACAAGCACTCGTGGAAAACGTTTTTAATGTTTGCTAGTATTCAACAAGCACTCGTGGAAAACGTTTTTAATGTTTGCTAGTATTCAACAAGCACTCGTGGAAAACGTTTTTAATGTTTGCTAGTATTCAACAAGCACTCGTGGAAAACGTTTTTAATGTTTGCTAGTATTCAACAAGCACTCGTGGAAAACGTTTTTAATGTTTGCTAGTATTCAACAAGCACTCGTGGAAAACGTTTTTAATGTTTGCTAGTATTCAACAAGCACTCGTGGAAAACGTTTTTAATGTTTGCTAGTATTCAACAAGCACTCGTGGAAAACGTTTTTAATGTTTGCTAGTATTCAACAAGCACTCGTGGAAAACGTTTTTAATGTTTGCTAGTATTCAACAAGCACTCGTGGAAAACGTTTTTAATGTTTGCTAGTATTCAACAAGCACTCGTGGAAAACGTTTTTAATGTTTGCTAGTATTCAACAAGCACTCGTGGAAAACGTTTTTAATGTTTGCTAGTATTCAACAAGCACTCGTGGAAAACGTTTTTAATGTTTGCTAGTATTCAACAAGCACTCGTGGAAAACGTTTTTAATGTTTGCTAGTATTCAACAAGCACTCGTGGAAAACGTTTTTAATGTTTGCTAGTATTCAACAAGCACTCGTGGAAAACGTTTTTAATGTTTGCTAGTATTCAACAAGCACTCGTGGAAAACGTTTTTAATGTTTGCTAGTATTCAACAAGCACTCGTGGAAAACGTTTTTAATGTTTGCTAGTATTCAACAAGCACTCGTGGAAAACGTTTTTAATGTTTGCTAGTATTCAACAAGCACTCGTGGAAAACGTTTTTAATGTTTGCTAGTATTCAACAAGCACTCGTGGAAAACGTTTTTAATGTTTGCTAGTATTCAACAAGCACTCGTGGAAAACGTTTTTAATGTTTGCTAGTATTCAACAAGCACTCGTGGAAAACGTTTTTAATGTTTGCTAGTATTCAACAAGCACTCGTGGAAAACGTTGGCGAATGACTAAATGGCCTGTCTCACAACAATCTTATCTTGGGCCCAAAGCAAACCTGGAACGGGATTTTGATTATCTGTCTGGGGTACAATTTTAAAGAAAACATTCGTTATACACGTCGTAAAATGTATTTTCACTACCTATAGAAAATAGTGCGGAACATCATAGAAAAATGTAGAGAGTAAAATGTAGACATCTGCGCATGCGTTGATGACTAAAGCAAAACATTCGATTGTGTACAACATTAAAAATGTTCGAATATCATGAAGGACATGGGTATATCGTTTCGCCTAATCTGCCTCATCAAAACATTGTATCAAGACCAGCAAGCAGCCATGAGAGTAAACAGTGAAACATCTAATTAATTCAGCGTGGAAAAAGGAGTCAGACAAGAACTAAGATATGCTGATGATAGCACATTATTGGCACACAGTCAAGTAGGTCTCGAGTATCTCATAAACTCCATAAAAGAACATAATGAAAAACAAAAAATATATTTCTGAATGGAAGGAAGACCAAGCTTATGACAAGTGACAAAACCACTAGCACGTTCTCAACCAGTATCAACAACAGCGAATTAGAAAGAGGAGTTTCGAATACCTTGGTTCTCTTATGAACAGTAATGGGGATTGCTATGACGTAGTCAGAAGGAGTTTGGATATCGCGTCAAAGAAGCTGATATAAATTTTAAAAATATGGTTGAGCTGCTGCAAAACAAGAAAACTAACATTCTCAAGATCATGCATATTTCCAGTGGCAATATATTAATGTGAGTCCTGTGAAATCACCAGCAAACTTACAAATAAAATAGCAGTAATTCAAACAAAATGTTACAGACAAATTCGCAGAATACCATGAATCAAAAGGTTTACTAATGTAACCATCAGGAGAGAAATGAATGTAACAGAAAACTGGCTAAACAGCTTGGTCCTTTCTAGAAAACGACAATATTTGCGCCATATCAAATATCATGACGACCTAGAGAAAACCATAATGAAGGGGATGATGTCAGAGAGACGAATAAGAGGCAGACCAAGAAGAAGATTAACTAAGACAACAAAGACCACCTGAACATGACAGTGACAGAAGCAGGAAGACTAGCTCAAGATCGACAGAAGCTTCGAAAGGCTGCAATGACTGCTACATCCTGTTCAGCATATGCCACCTGATGATGATAGAAAAGAGTTCATGCGAACCTGAACAGAAACACATACAGTGACATAGTTTTCTATCTTTTTGTACATACGAAGACGTGCTGGCATAGTAGGTAGTGCGCTTATTTCTAATTTGTGTTCACATTATCGATTTATAGTTTAATTTTAAGCAATTCTAGGAAGCAAACGGCTTCAATGTCGATCCATCTTCAGGAAATGAGTACAAGATGAAATCTGCAGTAACTTGTGGTAGACATGATGCTAATGACATTATGATAAGTCGTTGGTCAAATAATGCTGAGTCGTTGGTCATATAATGCTGAGTCGTTGGTCATATAATGCTGAGTCGTTGGTCATATAATGCTGAGTCGCTGATCATATAAAGCTGAGTCGTTGGTCATTTAATTGCTGAGTAGTTGGTCCAATAATTTGAAAGAGTATTTTACAGCAATCCCTTCCACTTCAATTTGTGGTGTAATGGGATTTATTTTAATTGCCTGTTTCTTGTTTCTAACTAGTTTACCTTGTTTATTGTTATTGATCCTCAAAAACTATTACCAGTGAAGCTATTATTTTATCTGTGCTATTATTATAATTTCTTCGAAACGGAGGGGAGGTAGTTAACGCTTTATTACATATGCAGATAACTAACCAATCTGAGCGATGTGCACTTAGTTAGTTAGTTAGTTAGTTAGTTTAGTTTAGTTAGTTAGTTAGTTAGTTAGTTAGTTTAGTTAGTTAGTTAGTTAGTTAGTTAGTTAGTTAGTTAGTTAGTTAGTTAGTTAGTTAGTTAGTTAGTTAGTTAGTTAGTTACTTAGTTAGTTAGTTTGTTAGTTTAGTTAGTTAGTTAGTTAGTTAGTTAGTTAGTTAGTTAGTTAGTAAGTAAGTTAGTTAGTTAGTTAGTTAGTTAGTTAGTTAGTTAGTTAGTTAGTTAGTTAGTTAGTTAGTTAGTTAGTTAGTTAGTTAGTTAGTTAGTTAGTTAGTTAGTTAGTTTAGTTTAGTTAGTTAGTTAGTTAGTTAGTTATTTAGTTAGTTACTTAGTTAGTTAGTTAGTTAGTTAGTTAGTTACTTAGTTAGTTTGTTAGTTTAGTTAGTTAGTTAGTTAGTTAGTTAGTTAGTTAGTTAGTTAGTTAGTTAGTTAGTTAGTTAGTTAGTTAGTTAGTTAGTTAGTTAGTTAGTTAGTTAGTTAGTTAGTTAGCTAGTTAGTTAGTTAGTTAGTTAGTTAGTTAGTTAGTTAGTTAGTTAGTTAGTTAGTTAGTTAGTTAGTTAGTTAGTTGGTTCGTTGGTTCGTTGGTTCGTTCGTTCGATCGTTCGTTCGTTTGTTGGTTGGTTGGTTATTCCTCTAGGGTCAAAGACGGCACATATGTCGGATGTCATAGATGTCCATGTCTCTCGTTTGATTGCAATTTTCTTTATGTCTTCATTGTTTCTGATACCGATGGTGAAACGTTCTCTTGTAATAGTTTCTACGTAAAGTAACTTTTGGTCTTCCTCGTTTTATCTTTCCCTTTGGTTACCACATCAAATATTGAAGATTTTCGGTTCCAGTTTAAGTAATGGAGGGATATTTTTCTTTCTTGCTGAATGAAGAACTGGTTGATCATTAATTTATCACATTAATATCGTAACAATTAAATATCTGTGTTACTGAAATGGATTCAAGGATGTGCACTGCCATGACAAGAAGCCATTTTCACGGTTTATATATATAGAAGAAATGTTGTAGCAGTGTGTATGCAATGACTGCTACACGGCGTGGAGGCAACAGAAGACACCAACAGACTGGAGAAAACCTATCATAGTGCCAATATGGAAAAGGAAAGGCAACAAAAGAGACTGTAACCAGTACAGGGGAATTTCCTTGTTAAGCCATGCTTGGAAAACTATATGCAAAAATAGTAGAGAAAAGACTGAGACCTGTAATAGAACAACAACTTAGCAATACACAAATGGGTTTTAGAAGAAACAGAGGATGTACTGATGCAATATTTATTCTAAAACAGTTGGCAGAGAAGTCAATAGAATACAACCAAAATTTATACATATCCTTCATAGATCAAAAGAAAGCATTTGACCGAGTAAACAGAGAAAAACTATGGGAAACATTAAAAATTTATGGAGTATGCCAACATTTAATTAACGTTTGTAGAAGTCTCTATAATAACAGCAGTTGCACTATAAGAACAGCTGCAGGCTACACAGATGACTTTGTGATTAGCACAGGAGTAAAGCAGGGATGTGTATTATCCCCACTACTTTTTATTACATACATGGACCATATAAACAAAACAGCAAATTCTAATGAAGCAAATGAACTGCGTTTTGCAGATGACCAGGTTTTATTCCACAACAGCATTAAAAACCTGCAAGACCACCTAAACACAATAGACACAGCAGGCAAGCAATTTGGAATGAAAATCAACATAGACAAAACAGAAGTAATGAATATTGCAAGAGAAAAGGAGAACATCAACATACAGATAAATAATAAACAACTAAAACAAGTAGATGAATTCAAATATCTGGGCAGCACATTGAGATATGACAACAAACAAGAAGCAGAAATAAACGCAAGATGTAATAAGGCCTGTCAGATCATTGGTCAATTAACACCTTTACTAAGAAACAAAGATATTACACTAGAAACAAAGAAAGCGCTTTTCAACACCATTTTCTTACCAACATTGTGTTATCAGTGTCAAACTTGGACATTAGATTCTAGAACAATACATAAGATTAACACCACTGAAATGAAATGTGTGAGACGTATGATTGGAGTTAGCTTGAGAGACAAAATCAGGAATGAAGCACTAAGGAAACAAGTAGGGATCAAACCAACAATAGAATACATACAGAAACAACAATTTAAATGGTACGGCCACATAACCAGACAGAAAGAGCAAAGTATTATCCAAAAAACACTTAACAAACGATACGAAAACAGGAGACCTATTGGACGCCCTCGTAAAAGGTGGATAGATAGTGTATTAGAGACACTCGGAAATATAACAGCAGAGGAGGCAAATAGAAGGGCAAAATACCGTACACTCACTCTCCCCTCAACACCGAAAGGTACATGAGGACAGAAAGAAGAAGAAGAAGGAGTGTGTATGCAAATATTTCCAATTATATATGTAGAAGATATGTTGTAGCAGTTTGTATGCAAATATTTCCAATTAACTTCTGTCTCAACGAGGTCAGATTCTTGCCGTGGAGATGGCGTTTAGTCCAGTCAATAGAGGCTGATGACATGGGGCTGTGTTCTGTCAATAGAGGCTGATGACATGGGGCTGTGTTCTGTCAATAGAGGCTGATGACATGGGGCTGTGTTCTGTCAATAGAGGCTGATGACATGGGGCTGTGTTCAGTCAATAGAGGCTGATGACATGGGAATGTGTTCAGTCAATAGAGGCTGATGACATGGGGCTGTGTTCAGTCAATAGAGGCTGATGACATGGGAATGTGTTCAGTCAATAAACGCTGATGACATGGGGGCTGTGTTCAGTCAATAGAGGCTGATGACATGGGGCTGTGTTCTGTCAATAGAGGCTGATGACATGGGGCTGTGTTCTGTCAATAGAGGCTGATGACATGGGGCTGTGTTCTGTTAATAGAGGCTGATGACATGGGGCTGTGTTCAGTCAATGGAGGCTGATGACATGGGAATGTGCTCAGTCAATAAACGCTGATGACATGGGGGCTGTGTTCAGTCAATAGAGGCTGATGACATGGGGCTGTTTTCTGTCAATAGAGGCTGATGACATGGGAATGTGTTCACTCAATAAACGCTGATGACATGGGGGCTGTGTTCAGTCAATAAAGGCTGATGACATGGGGCTGTGTTCAGTCAATAGATGCTAATGAGATGGGGCTGTGTTCTGTAAATAAAAGCTGATGACATGGGGCTGTGTTCAGTCAATAGAGGCTGATAATGGGAATGTGTTCAGTCAATAAATGCTGATGACATGCGGCTGTGTTCTGTCAATAGAGGCTGATGACATGGGGCTGTGTTCTGTCAATAGAGACTGATGAAATGGGGCTGTGTTCAGTCAATAGAGGCTGATGACATGGGGCTGTGTTCTGTCAATAGAGGCTGATGACATGGGGCTGTGTTCAGTCAATAGAGGCTGATGACATGGGGCTGTGTTCTGTCAATAGAGGCTGATGACATACGGTTGTGTTCTGTCAATAGAGGCTGATGACATGCGGTTGTGTTCTGTCAATAGAGGCTGATGACATGCGGTTGTGTTCTGTCAATAGAGGCTGATGGCATGCGGTTGTGTTCTGTCAATAGAGTCTGATGACATGCGGCTGTGTTCTGTCAATAGAGGCTGATGACATGCGGCTGTGTTCTGTCAATAGAGGCTGATGACATGCGGTTGTGTTCTGTCAATAGAGGCTGATGACATGCGGTTGTGTTCTGTCAATAGAGGCTGATGACATGGGGCTGTGTTCTGTCAATAGAGGCTGATGACATGGGGCTGTGTTCTGTCAATAAAGGATGAACATTAAAACTGACTAGTCCCTACTAAAATCCAGCAAGACAACAGTCGACCCCAGCAAGTATAGGTCTTGAAGACGGAGACAGCCATCCAAAAGGCGCTCCACGCAATCTGAATGTCGTTCACCGGCACACACATCGGAAATATGTTTATATCTGATGCACTCCAGATATATGCACGTTCTAATCAAACCAAAGAAGAAGAAGAATCAACCCCTTGCATACATTACGTGGTGTTTATGCTGTTCTAATTTTGACCTCACACAACATATAAACATGTTGACTTCTGCACTTTGACCCCCACACTTTGACCCCCACACTTTGACCCCCACAATCTATGCTATAATTATTACAGTAATGATGGCCTATTGTGTCTATACGGACAGGAAGCTGGCCAATGTGCATTTTATATATCCACTATGACGTCCTTACATTTCAGCTTTTCTCGCCGATTATTTTGCCAATTTTCAGTCTCCAGAGGCGAGAACAGAATAAATATAACACATTTGTACCATAAGTATTGACAAATGGTAATCACTGCAGGAAAACTATAATCCAAATGGCAAAACTTGTACCAGGTTGATGAAGTTTTGCAAAGAGATGCTATTAACTCTGCAAGTGCGCCTGGTCGATGTCGCATGACTTCAGAATACTTTCCGAGCAGAATTAATACCGCGATTGAACGACCGATGTGCTCCTTGTTACTGGATCATCTACCAATTCTTCCCAATAATAATTCTTCTGATATTGATAGAAATGCGACTAAAGACAATTCTTACTGAAGAAATGATGTCACAATTTAATGTTAGCTAGAATCTGTTTATTTCTTTCTTAGAAATGTACAACTTCAGCGGTTCTCATGTTGTGAAACTGATCAGTGACGAAGAAATGGAAATATACCAGATTGTTGATTATGTAATTATTATTGGTATTATTTGTTTGTTTGGCGTGGCAGCTAATGTCATCAACATTTTAGTTTTCTACAAGCAAGGATTCAACAATACAATGAACATCAGTTTCTTTGGGATTGCTATCTCCGATTTATGTGGTCTTATAACTTTAATGTGGGTTGGAGTTTGTGAAAATCCTCTATTTGTACAATCTGATGTGGTCATTGTACCTAGAGAAATCCAATATCTAACTGGCGGTGCCCCACACGCCTGCTTCGCTAGGATAACTGGTTGGATAACTGTGTTTATAACAGCAGAAAGATGTTTGTGTGTGACGTTACCGCTGAAGATCAAACAGATTATCACTACCAAGAGGACGACCGTGGCAGTTGTTATAATTTACATAGCAATGGTGGCGTCAATTTTACCAGAATACTTCACTTCCTATTTTGATTGGAAGTTCTATCCAGAGAAGAACAGAACATTACTTGGGTTGTTATTTACAAAGAACAGAAATAACATCGAAGGTGTAAGTTTCATCACTTATTCTTTAATTGGGACAGCGTCCTTCATCTTGGTCATCGTTTTCACAATAGTCCTTACAATCCAGCTCAAACAGAAATCAAAATGGCGCAAGAGGGCTACTGTAGACAAAACAAAATCTGACGCGATGTCTACACGAGAAAGAAAGACTTTAAACATGGTAGTGATGATAGCGGTTGTTTTAATTGTTTGTTACACGCCAGGTGTAGCCTTTTCTATGGTTATATTTTCGGAACCTGAAATCACAATTGCTGGTGTCAATGTAAATGTGTTTTTTGTGTTGTGGTCTATTGCGTTCATTTTTGATGCCCTTAACTCCAGCGTCAACATCTTCCTCTACTACAACATGAGTACTAAATACAGAGAAACATTTCATCAAGTTCTCGGTATGGAGAACAAACAATCAACATAGTTCACAATCCAAGAATGTCAACTGAGGTGATCAACTCTAGGGACATTACGATAATCCACGAGTGTCAACTGAGTTGGTCAACTCTAGGTACATTAAATGATTGATGAAACATGTGAAAGTGTATGCATGTATGTTTCTGCTGATATTGTATACGCATCTTTCAGAGCGTGCCTCTTCATTCATGCAATAATTTACAACTTTATATTTGTGCAACCCCCCCCCCTCTACACACACACTAACAGATGTAATTCATTGTCTTCAATCTAGACCAGAAATAATGTTATTATCTCTTGATGAAATAACATCATCATCCCTAACTGGCAAACTCGGATAGCGTCATTATCTCTAGTTTTTATAAGGTATATCAATAATCTCTAGCTGGTATATCCCATAATATCTAGCTGGTATATCCCATAATATCTAGCTGGTATATCCCATAATATCTAGCTGGTATATCCCATAATATCTAGCTGGTATATCCCATCTATCTGTAGTTGGGAGAGCGTTACAATGACGGCAGTTATTTTTTCTTTTAAATATACTAGAACACATCATGTCTGTTTCCACTTCTCTTTACCCACACTACTTTACCCACACTACTTTACCCACACTACTTTATCCACACTACTTTACCCATACAACTTTACCCACACTACTTTACCCACACTACTTTACTCACACTACTTTACCCACACTACTTTACCCACACTAATTTACTCACATTACTTTACCTACTACTTTACCCACACTACTTTACCCACACTACTTTACTCACTTCCTAGAATACTTCTTTAAATGTTCTAGATTACTCTGGACGCCATCAATTATTTCTCTTCTGCAAGAGATCGTCCGCATATGTTAGCATCCTTCCGGGTCTAGCCTCCTGATACCGCGCTATTTTGTATGTGTAGACATTAGAGTACAGATGATAGTGGTGATTCCTGTTATAATCCATGTGCTATCGTTCGGAGATCTGATGTCCAGGATCCCAACCTCAGATCCACAGCTCTGGAAATTAACACCATTGCTATCCATCGAATTATCCACAAATCAATGCTGAGTTTCCTTAGCAAATGTATCAGCTGACCAAAGCTGACTCTGTTAAAAGTATTTTCTAGGTCGATCCTGTTACCACCTTTGCCTGAAATCCCTAGTAGATGTCACAAGTAACGATTGACGCATTTATGGTGGTGCCTTTCCCCAGTCAGTATGCATTAAGGGTGTCAGGAAATAAACCTCTATTTTCTAAATCGAATGCTAGTCTTCTAGCGAGTATTCTCTCCAGCACATTGCCGTGGACATTTTGTAAGTTGGTGATACGTTAACTCTTGATTTCGGAGGAGTCTTTGCCTGGCTTATCCAAAGGGAGAAGGTAGCTGTGTATCCACACTTCTGGTATGTGTCCTTTTTTCAGACTTGTGTTGAAATCATCAACAAATGTTTTAAGCCGGTCGCCTGAGATATCATTCAGGAGATTGTAGCGTATTCCGTCGATCCTAGTGTTCCATCTGATGTTTTCTTTATGGTCTCTTTTAAATCCTCCAACGAGACCAGTTTCTCACCAGCGACATCGCATGTTACCAGCAGCGGTGCTGTTAAAGTGGCCACTATAGTCTTACGTTCATCAATATTGTTCTGGTCTGATTGTTGAAAAAAGCACTGCCCTTCTGCTCATCTGTGGTTAGTATAAGACCCTACTCACAGCCACGACTAACGAAGCGATAAATGCGTGCAAGGAAACAGCGGTGAGATATGCAAGGTTATTCAAAATAGCATGGGAAAAAAGTAGAGTTTCAGAAGACTGGCAAAACTTAAGAATATTACGAATATGGAAGAACAAAGGAAACAAAAGATAATGTGAATCATACAGAGGTATCTACTCACTAAGTCACACAGGAAAAATATATTCTAAAATATTAGAATTATGTCTAAGATACATCGCAAGATCCCAAAACGAGCTTCTCCCAGTTTGGATTCGGGAGAGAAGTAAGTTCTACAGATGTTCTTTTATCCTTGACACAACTAAGTTTTAAAAAGCGCTAGAATATGATCAAGAAATAAACACAATATTTATAGACAAGGAAAATACATTTATTAGAATCAATAGACATGTTTTATGGGAAACACTAGAAAAATATGGAATCAGAGGTCAGTTACTAGCAGATATGAAAGCATTTTACCAGAACTGCCAAAGCTCAGTAAGAACTACCGACGGAATGACTTCATCTTTCGAAACGAAATCAGGGGTAAGACAAGGATGTATGCTCTCATCTATACTTTTTATGATATCAGTCAGTCAGTTCCTCTTTTGCCAAGTTTGGGCGGATAGGGCGGATGTCATAGTTCTCCATGCCTGTCGATCAGTTGCCAAGGATTGCAGGTCTTGTGCATTTATGCCTGTTGATTTTAATTCATTCATAAATGTTCTTCTGAGCGTTGTTTTTGGTCTTCCCTGTTTTCTTTCCCCGTCTGGTGTCCACATCAACACTTGTCGTGGATTTATGTCTTCCTTCATTCTAAGTATGTGACCGATGTATGTCCAGCGGCGTTTTTTGATGATGTTCGTTACATATTCTTGTTGTGTCCCCTCTCTTAGTATGTTGTTTGATTTGAAATCTTTCCAATTAGTCTTTGTAATTTTTCTGAGGCATCTATTCTCGGAGGAAACTAACTTCTTATCCATTATTGTAGTAGAGTTCCAACTTTCACATCCATATGTCAATGATGGAATCACACTAGCATTGAATAGTTGCAGTTTGATGTGTTTACTTGCGATCTTCGATCTCCAAATGTTTGAGAGTTTGTTAAAGGTGTTGGAGGCGAGGATGATTCGAGTCTTGATTTCTGAGTTGGTATCCCCGTCTGCTGTTATCTTGCTTCCCAAATATATCGATATTTGAAACGTTGTCTAGTAATTTATGATATACATGGACAGAATAACAAAATAACAACTACAGAACCATTGTACTCATCAGTCACGCCAGCAAAATACTACTTGGTAGCATCATGAAAACACTACAAAATAGGCTGAAAGAAGAGCTAAATGAAGCACAGGCAGGTTTCAGACACGGTAGAGGCACCAGAAACCACATTTTCAATATGCACAACATCATAGAACAATGCAGAGAGTTTAATGTCGACATCTACACAAGATTTATTGAATACACCAAAACATTCGATTGTGTCTATCTATCTATCTATCTATCTATCTATCTATCTATCTATCTATCTATCTATCTATCTATCTATCTATCTATCTATCTATCTATCTATCTATCTATCTATCTATCTATCTATCTATCTATCTATCTATCTATATATCTATCTATCTATCTATCTATCTGTCTGTCTGTCTGTCTGTCTGTCTGTCTGTCTGTCTGTCTGTCTGTCTGTCTGTCTGTCTGTCTGTCTGTCTGTCTGTCTGTCTGTCTGTCTGTCTGTCTGTCTGTCTGTCTGTCTGTCTGTCTGTCCGTCTGTCCGTCTGACTGTCTGTCTGTCTATCTATCTGTCTGTCTGTCTGTCTGTCTGTCTGTCTATCTATCTATCTATCTATTTATCTATCTATACGCTGTGGTCCTTGTTTGCAGTGCCACGTCAGGGGTGGAAGTGTTCTCTAGAGATGGCCTTCTTGTGCGCTGTTTGTATGCTTGTTCCTGTAGTTTCTTTGATTTCTGTGATTCATCTTTTACATGGTCTGCCTCTGGCTTTATAGCCGTTATATCTATGTGTCATAGCCATTTTTTGCATGCTATATGTTGGTAGTATGGAAGCGTGTGAAATCCACTTGATCTGATTTCTTTTTTTAATGTGTTCCAATATTGTTATTGTTTTGGTTATCTGTCTGATGTTATCGTTCCTAATTCTACCTCTTAATGACACTCCGAGTATTCTTCGTAGACATGTCATTTCTGTTGTGTACAGAATCAAAAACATTGGAATATCATGAAGGACATGGGTTTCCTTCTACACCTAATCCGCCTCATAAAAATATTATATCAAGACCAGCAAGCCGCTGTGTGAGTAAATAGTGAAATATCTGATTGGTTCAGCCTGGAAAAATGAATCAGATAAGGATGTGTCTTATCACCATACATCTTTAACATTTATGCAGAGAAAATAATGTGGAATGTAAGAAACGACCAACAGTGAAATAACTTCGACCCACTCAACATCGGAGGTGACGAGATACCATAACTAAGATATGCTGATGATACAACATTATGGGCACACAGTCAAACAGGTCTCCAACACCTCATAAACTCCATAGTGAAAATATACTACATAAAGAACATAGTGAGAAACACAATCTATTTCTGAATGGAAACAAGACCAAGATTATGACAAGCGACAAAACAACTAACACGTTCTCAATCAGTATCAACAACAGCGAATTAGAAAGAGTCAACAGTTTTGAATACCTTGGTTCTCTTATCAACAGTAACGGTGATTGCAATGAAGAAGTCAGAAGGACGTTGGATATCGCGTCAAAGAAGCTGATACAAATGAAAAACATATGTATGAGCTGCTGTAAAACATCAAAGCTAACATTCACAAGAGCTTGCATATTTCCAATGCCGATATATGGGTGTGAATCCTGGACAATCAGCAACAAAGTGAAAAATAAAATGCAAGCAAAAATCCTCAGAATAGCATGGACAAAACAGATCATCAATGTAGACATCCAGAAAGAAAGGAATGTAACAGAAAATTGGCTAAACAACATGGTTCTTTCCAGAAAATTACAATATTTTGCCCATATCAAACGCCATGACAGCCTAAAGAATACCATAATGGAAGGAATGATGCCAGGACGACGAATATGAAGCAGACCAAGAAGAAAATGGACACACGCCATCAAACACCACCCGAACATGACAGTAACAGATGCAGGAAGACTGGCTGGAGACAGACGTTTCGAAAGGTTGTGATGACTACTACATCCTGTTCAAGATGCGCTACGTGATGATGATGACTAACCAACAAAATACGAAATCACGAAAGTAAACAGTACAGAAATAAAAGAAGATACGAAATCACGAAAGTAAACAGTACAGAAATAAAAGAAGATACGAAATCACGAAAGTAAACAGTACAGAAATAAAAGAAGATACGAAATCACGAAAGTAAACAGTACAGAAATAAAAGAAGATACGAAATCAAGAAAGTAAACAGTACAGAAATAAAAGAAGATACGAAATCACGAAAGTAAACAGTACAGAAATAAAAGAAGATACGAAATCAAGAAAGTAAACAGTACAGAAATAAAAGAAGATACGACATCAAGAAAGTAAACAGTACAGAAATAAAAGAAGATACGAAATCAAGAACGTAAACAGTACAGAAATAAAAGAAGATACGACATCAAGAAAGTAAACAGTACAGAAATAAAAGAAGATACGAAATCACGACAGTAAACAGTACAGAAATAAAAGAAGAATCTCAAGAGGGAATTAAATAACATAATAAACGTATTGCTATTTGTTTATGATGAATGCGTTATTCGCGAAGAGGAACAACAGTTAAAAATGAGAACAGGCACCAATAGTAACTTGGAAATATATGCACAGAAACAAAGAAGTAATGTAAATCGGCAAGTCACTAAATGCAGTGAACATAACAATAAACAAAACTAAAGTCAAACAAACTTACTTTTGATGTCCTTGCTTTCTCAAAGAATGAACCACTTTTGTTTTGGTGGTGCATTCTGCTAGACTGTAACCTGTCCATCTTGTGATGTTACTCTCCCCCTTGTATCTCTGCTTACCTCTTGCTCGCTTCCCTTTGACTTTACTCTCAAGTAAGATCTTCAATAAGGCGTCATGTTTTTTTAATGTGTGCACAATATTTTGTTTGTATTTTGACACTGTACTCACTGCAGAGATTCAGACATGATCTGACACTGTACTCAGGAGAGACAGACATGATCTGACATTGTACTCAGGAGAGATTTAGACATGATCTGATACTGTACTCAGGAGAGATTGAAACATGATCTTATACTGTACTCAGGAGAGATTGAAACATGATCTGACATTGTACTCAGGAGAGATTCAGACATGATCTATACTTTGTTTAGAAGAGGCAGAAATTATTGATATTGTACTCATGAGAGACACAAAGATTATCTGACGCTGTACTCATGAGAGACACAAAGATGATCTGACGCAGTACTCATGAGAGACACAAATATGATCTGACGCTGTACTCATTGTTCTATGTTTGTCTTCTGTCAAATAATCCCAATGGATGGACGAAGAAATGCATGCCGTAGACATTGTATCTGTACCCTTTTATTGCAGACTCCTATGTGTGCTCCTGGCATGTCGTGGTCGTCCTGGGATAATAAAGCACTGGAAGGCATTCCTTCGTTCATTAAACATACATTCATTATTATTAGGTGACGTCTACGCAACGAAGGGTGACTGCAACAGATCTCCCCTATCTCTTGTTTTGGTGGTGCACTCTTCTAGACTGTAGCCTGTCCATCTTGTGATGTTACTCTCCCACTTGTATCTCTGCCTATATCTTGTTCGCTTCCCTTCGACTTTACCCTCAAGTAAGGTCTTCAATAAGGTGTCATGTCTTTTAATATGTCCAAAATATCTTATTTGCCTGATCTTTATTTCTCTTAGTAGTTCTTTCTTCATATTAGGTGTTTTAGCACATCTTTATTTGTTTTCTTCTCTCTCCATGATGTTCTCCCTATTCTCCAATATACCCACATCTCAATGGCATCAATTCTGTCTTCTAATTGTTTGTTTAGTGTCCATGTTTCTGAGCCATACATTAATATAGAATAGATTCATATATAATAGACTGCATAGAATATAATACATTCATAACCTTCCTTGTACACATCTATAGCTTTGAGACAGACTTATATTAGTACAGATGTTGCCTCAGTTACAGAACTAAGAGGATCCTGTGATTCTGTCAAACAGGCTATGAACTGTCATGTCCCTACCTGCTCACGGCTAAATGGATTATTTCATCATCATCGTCGTCATCCTCATCATCTGAGAAGGTCAAATCTCACCACTGTAGTTTGTGCAACTAAATGTGCAACTAAATGTGCACAGGAGATCATAAACTTTACAGTATTTTTTTTATTATTGCAAAATTTTTCAAGTTGCAAAGACTTGTTGTGTAGCAGTTAACGTGTTTGAATTTCTTGCGTTATTTGTGTTTTGACTAAACCATTATTTGTTTCAGACATGCATCTAACAATCAATTGTATTAAAAGTACCACTACACATGTATGTACTTAGCTCAATGTTATTTAGTAGATTATGTCGTTACAACATGCAGTGTTCTGGTTTGTTGAGGATATTGCTTCTGTCGCCTTACTTTCTAGACCATGTGGGATCAATGACGAGCGGTGACTTTTCTCAAGGGGGACTACATTATTTTATTATGCGCCATGGAATGTTTAAAATGGAATATTCTAAGTTTTGTGGTGACATGATTTTTTTACAATTTCCCAGTATAAGAAAAATGGATTTCGTCCGCTATTGGCAGAAACGTTAGCTTTAATTCATTGCGCCAATTAGGGTGATTATGTTGCTGTCATCACAATCGGTACTTTGCAGCTTATTGTTTACAAAAATCATATGAGTTTAAGACAGTTATTACCAGGTTAAAGTGAATGCTTTTGTGTACATCCGTTGTCCCCTGCTCTCATAGACTTGCAATAAGAAAAGACCTTACACGCTGGCTTCGTGAAGGTTGACAGTCGAAACGTGATTAGAGCATAAACGTGATTTTTTTTTAGAATAGACAAATTATATAACCATGTCCCGACTTAACCATGTCCCTACATAATCAGGTCCCTACATAACAATACTGTTAGACCAGGAGAAAAGCAATTGGCACCGTTCTGTAAACTTGCACTGCTATGACATCTGTCCTGTTAACTTACAGTGCATTGACATCTATCCATGTTACATTGTACTTCTATGACATCTATCCATGTTACATTGTACTGATATGACATCTGTTGCTTTAGCTTGTAGTTCTCTTGCTTGTGTATCATGCATTGGGAGACTAAAAGTATCAACTTGTTAGTTGATGTTTCATTCGCCAAAGGTGGGCCGCCATCACCTGCGTGTATCTCTCCATTGAAGTATTGCACGAATGTCCTGATCATCCAGGTGTCATATGCCACGAAAGAGCAGACATATTGGCGAACAGCGTGCACATTCAAAGAATAACAGATACGGGAATAACCAGGAGTGATGGAAGAAAGTATGCCCTTTCTGGAAAGATCTGACGATCACATGACCAAATTCACACGATCACATGATACAAATTACAATATAGGTACATAATACAGTATATATATATATATATATATATATATATATATATATATATATATATATATATATATATATATATATATATATATATATATATATATATATATATATATATATATATATATATATATATAAACCAAACACCTAGGTCAATACAGGTAAATGATACTTTGTATAGTCAGGTACAGAACACCTAGGTTTTGACAGATATAACACACCAATGGCAATGTTGATATATAGGACAGACATCTGTACAGGTGGATACCATTGGTGTAGACGGGTAAATAATGTATCTTTCAGAACAGGTTTACAACACCAGCAATGATACATATCATATACGTCCAATTGTGTCAAGATTTCGTAGTTCAGACACAGGCATAACACCTTTTTAATGGCAGGTGCACATCAACAATTTAAAGAATGTGTACAAAGCCTGGGTAAGGTAACGTAGAAAATGATAAGTGAATAAACATATTTTAACATAATAATTAGCTCAAGCTCACTGTATAGTTAATAGATCAAGACAGGTAAAATAACACATAGGTTAAGATAGATACATAGCACCACAAGACAAGTATCTAACACATTAGTCATGGCAGGTATGTAACACCTTGACTATGACAGGTATGTAACTCCTTGACAATGACATGTATGTAACAATTTGATCAAGTTATATATCGTATATAGAACCTAGATCAAGACAAGTAAATAAACAGAAATAAGTTAACATGACTAGACATTATTAGAACTTCACATAAAAAACATTATACATTTTCAGTTTTTGTTCAAATTTTATTTCTGTTTAACAGCTGATCAGACAGTCCAGTCATTCTTCTTCAATAACGCTCGCTCTGTGTATACAATTGTTCTCCCTTGTTCTCACTAAGTCACCTCTGTGTATACAATTGTCCTCCCGTGTTCTCTCTGTCACCTCTGTGTATAAAATTGTCTTCCCTTGTTCTCCCTAAGTCACCTCTGTGTATACAATTGTCCTCCCTTGTTCTCCCTAAGTCACCTCTGTGTATACAATTGTCCTCCCTTGTTCTCTCTCTGTGCAACATGTTCTCTCCTCCAACAGCTGCTTCTCAATATTCTGTGTCTATCAAGGTTGTGAACTTTTTATTTTTCGATTTCCTGGAACCTGACCTTCCAAGATTCAACTTTTCAACCTATTATCTTTTCTCATGTACCCGAAAATATACCAACCTACATTCTGCAGTTAATGCCACATAATAGAAAGGGGGAGGGGTGGACAACAATATCTAGTTGTGCGAGTCACAGATGCTAATGAAAAACCTGCTTGTGGTGGACATTTTCTTGATAGAAATTTTACTTTTGGTGGAAATATTCTTGATCGAAATTTTACTTTTGGTGGAAATATTCTTAATAGAAATTTTACTTTTGGTGGAAATATTCTTAATAGAAATTTTACTTTTGGTGGAAATATTCTTAATAGAAATTTTACTTTTGGTGGAAACATTCTTGATAGAAATTATGATTCAGATGTTGAATAACAGATCTATTTTTGTGAACATCTGTGGCTATGACGAAAGAGACGTAACACTGCGGCAATAGGTCAAACATCCGTGACAGTAATTAGTTCTGGACGTGGTGACCAGTGGGTAGGTACACGAAACATCTTATGAAGAAAAACATGTGAAAAGTCACGATAATCTCTGTTATGGTTGAGATGACGAGCAGCAAACATTGACAGCACGTTACTGTCGGGAGATAACTCAATTCTTGTCAGGTAAAGGTAGTTCCCATGGCAGCATTCTGCCGCCGATAATAACGATAACTCTTCATGTACTAAGTTGCAGCAACTATTAGATTAGATGGTCAGTTCCCTTCCTTGTTATGACATTTTTTAGGGAGAAAGGACTGACATAATCACCTTCAGTAGGGAGATGAATATATCCCCTGCATTTTTATCGTTGGCGCCGTACTAATTATATCTTCGCAGGGAGTTTCAGCATATGGGAGCTCTTGAAGGGAGATGCTGGATAGGAGATCTTACAAGGAGAAACTCTCGCTATTTCTTTTGACGCCCACTAAAACCTGCAAAAGGATACAGCATTATATTGGTCTCAATGAATAATATAGGCAGGAAGCGTCGATGATGTATTGATTATAGAACATAATAATAAGGTAGTCAACGAAATTTGAACCAGAACCGTTCAGCGTATGCAGTGTGGTCGAAAGAATTACATGTGTGGACAAGTTACGAGGCGAGAAGGTGTTCACGGAATGGACCTAGTTCAAATTCTTTTCGTGGTTGATAATGCTATCTCTCTCGTGGAGTCCAGCCTGACAGTCAGCACTGATATACTAGACTTATCCTCCCATTTCGTGTCTGCTAAGTGGCATAGTATCTGTAGTAATACATGGTTACGAGAGTTTGTTGACATATGGTTGACATATGGTCGACATATGTTTGACATATGTTTGACATATGTTTGACATATGGTTGACATATGGTTGACATGTGCTCGCAAAAGTTGGAAAATAGCAAAAGCACTAGAGTGGAAATTAAATTCATTTGAAAATAAATGTCTTAGAAAACAAAAATATTGGTTTTGGAAGAATTCAATTCAAACAAGCAAATAAGAGAAGACACCAACCAGCAATGTTTTTCTACAACAATAAGAAGAATTCGATGGACGTATATCAGACGTGGACTTAGAATTAAAGATGACTGCTACGACAAGCATTAAAATGGGTACCAGATCGCAAAAGAAAAAGGGCAAAAGAGACTCTTCGCAGAACAACTAACAAAGAGGGTATGACTATGAGTCTCAACAACATACAAGAATTACACACAGTAGCATCAGGTGGCTCGAACTGGAGAGCTCTGGTTTCTGTCATATGCACCGTATTCAGCGCTGAAGGAATATAGATAGAAGTGGCACATACAAACAAGACGAAAGCTTGATTCAGAAAGATTACATCTTGCTTCTTCTACTGATGAATTGGTTTTCAAACTCCTGCAGATTAGCAGAATGTAGTCCGGTGAATGAAATGTGTTGTGTCGTAGTTTATAGTATGGCTGTTGTATCTAATGTCAGCATGGCTTCTATGTCACTTTCACACTCTATAAGATAGAACAATAGCTTCTCAAATCCTCATGGATCCCCTCTTATGAAATATGAAACAGGTAAGTCTCGCTATTCTTTACTCTCACTTCCAGGCCCTGACTCACAAGGTTGGGGATCAAACATTTAATATTGTAATATCGTACAACTAACACACATATAAGGTATATACTTTTGATCACTTAATGCCGATACGGTTGGCCTGCTTCAGATATAAGAACGATACATGTTTTGCATACTCTAACTTAAGTTTGCCCTTGTGATTTTTTCTTTCCTATGTCAAAGACTTGATGAAACGTTTCTCTGTATTTAGTACTCATTTTGTAGTAGAGGAAGATGTTGACGCTGGCGTTGATGGCTTCAAAGATGAAAACGACGGACCACAAAACAAAGAACGTATTCACATTAACACCTGAAATCGTGATTTCAGGATCTGAGAATGTAACTATAGAAACGGCTACACCTGGCGTGTAGCAAACAATTAAAACAGTGGCTATCATCACTACCATGTTTAAAGTCTTTCTTTCTCGTGTAGAGATCGCGTCAGACTGCGTCTTATCTACGGTAGCCATCTTGCGCCATTTAGATTTCTGTTTGAGCTGGACTGTAAGAATAACCGTGAAGACGATGACCGCGATGAAGGAAGCAGACCCAAGAACAGAATATAAGATGAAAATTAAACCTTCAACCTTACTTCTGTCTTTGCTGAAGGCTAACCCGAGCAATGTTTTATTGTATTCTGCGTAGAACTTCCAATCAATATAGGAAGTGGCGTACTCCGGTAAAAACGAAGCTACCGTGACAATATATATTATGCTAACAGTCAAAGTTGTCCTCTTGGGAGTTATAATCTGTTTGATCTTCAGCGGTAACGTCACACACAAACATCTTTCTGCTGTTATAAATACAGTTATCCAACCAGTTATCCTAGCGAAACATGTATGCGGGGCCCCACCAGTTAAATATTGGATTTCTCTAGGTACCATGAGAACATTAGAGTTTTCAAACAAAGGATTCACACAAATACCGACCCACAATAGAGTTAACAAACCACACAAATCTGAGATCGCGAGTCCAAAAAAACTGATATTCATTGTATTGCTGAATCCTTGTTTATAGAAAACTATAATGTTCATGATATTCGCTACAACACCGAAGAGACTTATGATAGTTATGATAAATATGTAATTAATAATCTCATAAATCTCCCTATCACTATTGCTGATCAACTTGACAACTTGATACTGCTGGCTACTGTTATACATCTCCATATCACAATCCCTGATCAACGTGACAACCTGATACTGGCTAATATTATACATTACTCAAAGACGACAGTATATGACCTAGAGATTGTTACAAGACTGCGGGGTGTATTTACTATTTACCTCTCTAATGGTATACATATCAAGACTTTACATATATTTATATATTTAATATTTTGTTATAAATATGAAAGATTTATCGGCTTACAAACACTGAACGTCATTTTAAAGAGATAAATATAGAAACATAGGTATATAGAAACATAGAAACATAGGTATATACAAATATAGAAACATAGGTATATACAAATATAGAAACATAGGTATATACAAATATAGAAACATAGGTATATACAGAGTTAACGAGCAATTTCTAATGAAGATGGCTGAAGTGGTGGTGTTCTAAAACTGTATAAAAGATTAACAAAGACCAATTCTCTCCTACCGACGACCATGCAACTAGATACAATTTAAATTTGTTGACAAGATGGCAGATAATTATTTTTATCGCAATTGAAGTTATTTGTTAATGAAGCTCCAGTCGTTAGACAAATTGAAGAACTGCATGTGAACCCAAGATATCGGCCATTTATGAAGACGATCTGTGAACAATTCTGTCATGTAAATACAATTAAATGACGAAATGACAATGTCAATGTTGACATATTTGTTCCGGGTAAATCATCAACCTGGTGTCTGATGGGAAAACCAAGTAAATGGTGTATTATAAAATATTCAATGATGAAATATTGACACTATTTTATTGAACCAGACGTTTGACATTTGTAGGTAACGTATAGTTATAGTGTACCACGAGGTATCCAGATTGTATAGTGTCGTGACATTTTGCAAATATAATTGATGAAATTAAGATGGATGTATTTAAAATGATAAAGAATATGTCAAATACTCAAATATGATTTAGCAAACATGATTACATGTATAATGAAGTAATATTACAAATTAGTTGTCTATTTGGAAACGTGTGCCTTGAGGATAGCATCGTGTGTTTAAGCATATTTATAATTGTACCGTCTGGCACTGCAACAATTATATTAATGATAAACTGAGGGTGAAATTTATAGGATTTAACCGTCAGTTGAGGTATAACTCTGGTCTTTGACAGAATGTGCTAGCAAGCTGTAGAAATGAAGATAATAGGAAGCTGAATTATAGAAGTTAAGGTAATGGAAAGAAGAATTATAGAAGTTAAGATAATAGGAAGCTGAATTATAGAAGTTAAGATAATAGGAAGCTGAATTATAGAAGTTAAGATAATAGGAAGCTGAATTATAGAAGCTAAGGTAATGGAAAGCTGAATTATAGAAGTGAAAATAGTGGGAAGCTAAGTTAGGAAATAGTGCCAATAAACATTGTTTTCCCACAAGTGCCCAACTGCCTAGTTAGTGGCTGACGAGAAGTCGTCTGACTAACATCGCCTTCTGCACCTGCTCGGTAACAAGGCATTTATCTTCACACTCTCATCAATAGCTAAACATCCAGTCCAGTATTGGTCATGTATAGAGTTAAACATCCAGTCCAGTATTGGTCATGTATAGAGTTAAACATCCAGTCCAGTATTGGTCATGTATAGAGTTAAACATCCAGTCCAGTATTGGTCATGTATAGAGTTAAACATCCAGTCCAGTATTGGTCATGTATAGAGTTAAACATCCAGTCCAGTATTGGTCATGTATAGAGTTAAACATCCAGTCCAGTATTGGTCATGTATAGAGTTAAACATCCAGTCCAGTATTGGTCATGTATAGAACGGTTAGATTTTGGTCATCTTGGGTTCCTGATACTATGCAACAGCTAACCACGCATCTATACCGATGCTAAACAACTCGTGCGTTCAATTGTTAAACTTCCAAGCCAATATTAGGTCTTGTATAGACCAGTTCCGTCTTCCGTCAACATGGCCGACAAGAATGGATGTTTTCTTATATCGGTGCTCAACTGATCGGATTTCATTCCCGAAAGAGCCGGCAACATACTGGAATAGTGTGCCTAGATATTTGCACAGGATAGCCTATAAAAAATAAATAAATGACGTCATGCAATCAATAAAAATGTATAGATATAACGGGAGAGTGAAAGCAGGTTTCAATATAGAGACATGGACTGTAAATTGTCTCAAACATGGGAAACATGGTAGTGTGATAAAAGAAATGAACAGATTAAATCTCGATATAGTAGGATTTGCAGAGCACAGATGGTATAATAAAGATATTTCACAACTCAAACGGATGAATTATGCGTATTCACTGGGAACGATAAATGTGGACAAAGAGAAGTTGGATTCTATCTATCCACACGAATAAAATCAACAATGATAGGATACTATCCAGCAAGTGATCGCTCAATGACAGTCAGATTACAGGGGAAACGGCAAATATTATAATAATGTAAATATAAGCTCCAACAAAAGCGGCAAATGGGCAGGAGATACATGATCTCTACGGCGAATTCTAAGTAACATTAAACGAAATAAACAAACAAAAAGAAAATAATTATAGGAGTTTTTAATTGCCAAAGTTACAACAACAAAAAAGAGCTCAACAAATATGTAAAAATACAAGAAAAACATGGATTGGGAATCAGGAATGAGAGGGGAGAAGGCGTAGTCGGTTTTTGCATGGAAAACAACTTATCAATCATGAATACATTTTTTAGAGGAATATACAAGAATATTTTATTCATGGAGATCACCGGATGGACACGCGAGAAACCAAATAGATTATATAATAACACAGCAGAGATGGAAATCAGGTGTAACATCAAGTAAAACACTACCACGAGCAGACTGCCATACAGATCACAAATATTGCTTACAGCTAAATTTAGGCTAAAACAAAATAAACCAAAACAGCACCATATTGAAAAAAACATAGAGCTCCAGGAAATGACGGTATCACTACAGAAATGATACTATCTGGAGGAGTGGTAGAGTAAAAATATACTATAAATTGTGCTGCAAAATTTTGAAGATCGGAACATGGCCTGAAGAATGGAAAAAAAAACTATATTGTTCCCCCTACCAAGATAAGGAGATCTTTAGTTATGAACTAACTTTAGAACAGTAGCATTAATTAGCCAAGCGAGCAAGATCTTACTAAGAATACAGAAAAAGTTAGAAAACAAAGTTAGCGAGGTATAAGCTGGATTTCGGTCAGGCAGAGGCACAAAAGATCATTTACTAAATCTGAGAATCATAATCGAAAAATGTCGAGAATTAAAAGCAGATCTATACATGTGTTTTATCTATACATGTGTTTTATCTATACATGTGTTTTATCTATACATGTGTTTTATCTATACATGTGTTTTATCTATACATGTGTTTTATCTATACATGTGTTTTATCTATACATGTGTTTTATCTATACATGTGTTTTATCTATACATGTGTTTTATCTATACATGTGTTTTATCTATACATGTGTTTTATCTATACATGTGTTTTATCTATGCATGTGTTTTATCTATGCATGTGTTTTATCTATACATGTGTTTTATCTATACATGTGTTTTATCTATACATGTGTTTTATTTATACATGTGTTTTATCTATACATGTGTTTTATGTATACATGTGTTTTCTCTATACATGTGTTTTATCTATACATGTGTTTTATCTATACATGTGTTTTATCTATACATGTGTTTTATCTATGCATGTGTTTTATCTATACATGTGTTTTATCTATACATGTGTTTTATCTATACATGTGTTTTATCTATACATGTGTTTTATCTATACATGTGTTTTATCTATACATGTGTTTTATCTATACTTGTGTTTTATTGATTATTCCAAAGCATTTGATTGCGTACAACATCAGCAACTATGGAAAATATTGAGAGAAATGGACTTCCCAGAACGTCTTCCCAGGAGAGGGGGTGTCATTATCATCTTTTTCTTGTGCTTCATGCCGTGTGATGTCATGTCGTGTGACGTTGGTTATCATGTCTTTTCTTCAGCCTTCTATTTCGTGTGCTGTCTATCATTTCTGATACCGATGTTCTCCCATCCCACACTGCTAGGTTGTCAAGCATCTTCTCTCTTGGTCTTCCCCAACCCCACTTGCTCTTCAACTCGTCTGTTGTTACAGTGTGTTCCATTTTTCCTCTTCTCATGATGTCTAAAAATGTGGACTGTCTCTTTCTGATGCGGGTAAAGAGCTCTCTTTTTAAATTAACTTCTTTCAAGATATTTTATTACCCGCTTTATATGTTCGTGGTGTTTCTTACATTCTTCTATATACCGCATATCTGCTGCCTCAATATAATTTTTCACTATTCTGCTGAGTGTCCAAGATACACTTCCATACATCAGAATTGGTTCTATATAACTTCTAAGAACTCTCTTTCTCATTTCAACTGAAAAAGATATTAAATTAAATAGGATCGTCTTCATCTTATGTAATTTTGCCTCTGCCTGGACAATGTTTGACTTCTTTAATACATCTTGCATCTGATGTTATCAATGCGACATAACATTTGAATGTGTTGACTTGCTTCAGGCAGATTCCATCTACTTTGATGTTACATTCTGAAGGACGTGTATTCAAGATAAGCTGGAAACAATTGAGGTATGGTTTTTTAAGAAGAATGATGAAAATTCCATGGACATCACAGAAAACAAATGTAGAAGTTTTCAAAGATTTAAAAAAATAAAAAACTTTAGTTACTGCATGTTTTCCTGTGAAGTGGTGCAGGAGGGTTTTCTATGAGCTGTGGAAATAAGGCCACTTTGCCATAGTAGACGCCGCGACATGTACACGAAGGATTTTGATTGTACATCCGAAAGAAAAAATTTCTCAATAGAACAGTCTATTTGGAAGATTGTCGTTTGGCATGCGGACGACGTGCCCAGACCAACGGAGCCCATGCCCAATATACGAGATGTAGATGATTACATCTTAGACTTTTCGAGACTTTCCGTGTCAGGGAAGATCCTACAATCACACAAGATCTTGTTCAGAAACATATCTGCTACAGTAATGCCAGATTACATTTATATTAGAGAAATAATATAGGAAACATATGGGAAAATGAAATTTTTCTATCTTATATAGGGAAAAAATATCAAAATAGAGATTCAACTAAAAATAGAACAATAGATCACATAAATGATAGAACAATAAATAGTCTAAAAGTATTCACAGATGGGTCCAAAGGAGAGGAAGGCCCAACTGGTGCAGGAATAGTAATACCTGACAGGAACATCAATAAGAGCTTTAAATTATCAGAACATACATTAATATTCACAGCTGAACTAGTTGCAATTCTAAAAGCACTAGAAATAATAAATGATAACCCAACTAAAAATGTAACAATCCTGACAGACTCATTATCATCAGTTCCGGCTATACAAAATAAACAAGACAGCCAAAGGCCAGATATAGTAGAAGATATACTACGCATAACAACAAACCTAGTTCACGTTGGTACGAGGGTTAATGTAATGTGGATTCCAGCCCATGTCGGAATACCAGGTAATGAAGCAGCGGACAAGGAAGCCAAGAAAGGACGAACACAAGGAACAGAAATCCAGGTAGGACTTGGCAGATTGGAAACCAGAAGCATAATAAAGGACGCAATACTAAAGGAATGGACAGTAAAATGGGACAACAGTGCAAAAGGAAGGCATGCACATGCTATGCTCAAATGACCCACTGGGACCACTCAAATCAAGGAAGAGCTGAAAATCCCTGCCAATAGGAAACTACTACGACTTAGACTGGGAAAACCATTACATTATATACTCGAACCAATATGTGAAGACTTTGAAGAGGAAAATACAATAGCCCATTTCCTACTCCACTGTCATAAATACAACCATCATAGGCAAGACCTAAAAGATTACTACCTAAACAATAAAATACCATACAAATTAGAAAAGGTTCTGGGCCATGATGTACCAACAGATAGACTAAAACTAATCAAACAATTTATAACCAGGACTAAAGCCCTAATTTAAAAATCTAACCAAGTCAAAACAAAGTAAGCCTTTTTTGTCGTCAAAGTATATCTACAGGTCTCTCTCCGCGGCTTTCAACAAATACAACTGAGGAACGCACACCACAAGATACGACTGGCAATATGGACAATTTTTTGCATAATCGCACGCACGGCTTTCTACCTCCCCCAGACATTAGTGTCACTCTTAAGTAAAAGGCAATAGCGGTAATAAACAGCTTAATACAACTAGCAACATAACATTATTTTGCAATAATAGCGTGCACGGTTCTCAATTTCCTCAGACCATAGGGTCACACTTAGATAAAGGCAACTCGGCCAGAAATAAACATCAACTCCACCTAGCAATATAGATAATATTTAGCCATAGCACGTACGGCTTTCCAGACTCCCAGACCATTAGGTCACATTTAGATAAAAGCTCATACGGCCTGATATAACCGAAATAGACTTCTGTCAGGTTGAAAGAGTCGTGCCTCAGCTAAGAGGCTTTAATCCCCCATTTAACAAATAAACCAAGGAAACGTATGGTACAGAAATGTTAGATTTACACTCCGATACATTCATTACAGATTAAACTCTAAGTGCAGAGATACAATATTAAACTCTAAGTACAAAGAAACAAAAATAAGCTCCAAGTACACAGATACAAGATTAAATTCTAAGTACAGAGACACAGGATTAAACTCCTAGTACAGACACGATACACTAATCTCCTGGCAGACACCCATGTTAGATTGAACTCATTTTACGGCATGGCAGATTGAGCTCTTGGTACAGACATACTATATTGAACTCTTCGTACAGACATACTATATTGAACTCTTGGTACAGACATACTATATTGAACTCTTGGTACAGACATACTATATTGAACTCTTGGTACAGACATACTATATTGAACTCTTGGTACAGACATACTATATTGAACTCTTGGTACAGACATACTATATTGAACTCTTGGTACAGACATACTATATTGAACTCTTGGTACAGACATACTATATTGAACTCTTGGTACAGACATACTATATTGAACTCTTGGTACAGACATACTATATTGAACTCTTGGTACAGACATACTATATTGAACGGTTACAACGTGCTAGATTCAACTCCTAGTACAGATATGCAAGATTGAACTCACGGTACAGACTTGCTAGATTGAGCCGTCTGTACAGACGTAATAGAGCAGTGTTTCCCAACCTTTTTTGTACCATGCCCTACTTAAGTCTTTCTAAAATTCGGATGTCCCCCCCCCTCCCCCGATGTAAACTATACATATTTTTTATATTTGAAACTTGAATTATTCTCTAATGAAGCCTAATTACAAATTATTCGAATTGCCCCACTGAACAATCATATTGCTCCCCTGTGGGGCGTGGGCTCCACGTTGGGAAACAAGGTGCTATATTGAACTCCTGGTACAGTCGTGCTAGTTTGAATTGCTACAGACGTGCTAGATTAAAGTCCTAGTACAGTCGTGCTAGTTTGAACTCCTGATAAGGAAATACTACATTGAGTAACTGGTAGAGAGAAATGTAGGTAGCGAAGAAACGTGTCCGTGACTTGATAATGTCAGCAACGAGCGATACTGAAATATAGTGAACCACTAAGGACACGATAGATACGCCGTATCAATGAGATGAGAAGGTGGAGAAGTAATACCGAAGATGAAGTATAACAGTTCCTGAATGTCAGAGGGGATGCAGACATGCTGAGTAACAATTATTGAATGTCAGAGGGGATGCAGATATGCTGAGTAACAATTATTGAATGTCAGAGGGGATGCAGACATGCTGAGTAACAATTATTGAATGTCAGAGGGGATGCAGATATGCTGAGTAACAATTATTGAATGTCAGAGGGGATGCAGACATGCTGAGTAACAATTATTGAATGTCAGAGGGGATGCAGATATGCTGAGTAACAATTATTGAATGTCAGAGGGGATGCAGACATGCTGAGTAACAATTATTGAATGTCAGAGGGGATGCAGACATGCTGAGTATCAATTATTGAATGTGAGAGGGGCTGCAGAAACACTGGGTAACGAATATTGAATGAACAATAAGAACACACAGCAATGATTAAAAAGTAGCCATTTTTTTTGGTCAATATGTATAAACAGCATGAAGGTCTCCATCCAGACCTCCATCCAACTCTTCATCCAGGTCTTATCCAGTTCTCCATCCAGACTTCCATCCAGGTCTCCATCCAGACCTCCATCCAGGTCTTCATCCAGGTCTTATCCAGTTCTCCATCCAGACTTCCATCCAGGTCTCCATCCAGACCTCCATCCCGGTCTCTATCCAGGTCTCCATCCAGACCTCCCTCCAGACCTCCATCCAGTTCTCGATCCAGTTCTCCATCCAGACCGCCATCCAGGTCTAAATCCAGGTCTCCATCCAGTTCTCCATCCAGACCGCCACCTAGGTCTAAATCCAGGTCTCCATCATGGTCTCCATCCACCTCTAAATCCAGATCTCCATCCAGGTCTCCATCCAGGTCTCCATCAAGGTCTCCATCCAGGTCTCCATCAAGGCATGGACAAATAGAGACATTAGTGATAAGAAAGAGAGTAATAAACCAGGCAGATCTTAATTTTCTCCATTACACTGTACTAGACAGCACTATACTATAGAGCACTATACTAGACAGCACTATATTAGACAGCACTATGCTAGACAGCACTATACTAGACAGCACTATACTAGACAGCACTTTACTAGACATCACTATACTAGACAGCACTATACTAGACAGCACTGTAATAGACAGCATTGTACTAGACAGCATTGTACTAGACAGCATTGTACTAGACAGCATTGCACTAGACAGCATTGTACTAGACACCACTGTACTAGACACCATTGTATTAGAGAACACTAATAACGTACTGCACCAAACATCACTGTACTAGATAGCACTGCACTAGACAGCATTTCACTAGACAGCATTGTACTAGACAGCATTGCACTAGACAGCATTGTACTAGATAGCACTGCACAGGCAACACTTTTCTAGACACTGTACTAGTACGCACAAGCACCACTCAGCAGTCAGTCAGTCAGTTCCTCTTTTGCCAAGTTTGGCACATAAGGCGGATGTCATAGTTCCCCATGCCTGTCGATCAGTTGCCAATGATTGCAGGTCTTGTGTATTTATACCTGTTGATTTTAGTGCATTCATAAAAGTTCTTGTGAGCGTTGTTTTTGGTCTTCCCTGTTTTCTTTTTCCCGTCTGGTGTCCACATGAAGGCTTGTCGTGGGATTCTGTCTTCCTTCATTCTACACCACTCAGCACTGTATTAAAATCACTCAACGGCACCACTGTACTAGATATCACTTCACCACATAGCACTGTACTAGACAGCCTTCTACTAGACAGCACTGTACAAAATAGCCTTGTTCTCGACAGCACTGTACTACACAGCACTTTACTACACATAACTGTATCAGACAGCACTGTACTAGACATCACTGGATCAGATAGAATTGTACTATACATCACTACAGGAGATATCACTGTACTAGACAGAACCTATTAGAAAGCACTGTACTAGACAGCACTGTACTAGAAAGCACTGTACTAGACAGCACTGTATCAGACAGCATTGCAGGAGACCTATGTTTATTGGATAGTTATTGATTATTTATTATCAGATGGGGTCACTGTACTCCAGAGCAGCTTGGTAATAACACTCCCCAAGTAAATATCCAAGTGTATGCATACTGACGATTCATGTGGCTCGCTAATTGAAAACATTTCTCATTCTGTCCCTCAGATGACCAATCCTTTTTGTACCACACACTGAATGCAAAATCATCCCAATCGCTTCCTAGAAGAATCATCTGTAGCATTGTCTACACCAGGGGTCGGCAACCTTTTGCTAACTGTGTGCCAACTTAAGATTTCAAATTATTCAGAGTACCAAATCACATATAATTTTATACAAGTCGAGGTTAATATTCTTATTTTACCATATATTTCATTTTAACATTTTAATTAATTAATATATAGTGATATTCAATAATATGTAAAGTTGTAAACAACATTAAAAGAAATAGAGTTTCTTAAAAGATTTTTTTAAAACTTTTTTTATTATTAATGGGAGCCTTACCCTTGCATGGTCTTGGCCAGTTGCTCAATATCGACAACATACTTTGTCATTTTGTGTTTGACACAATTTTCTGAATGTTCAGGCGTTCGGCGACTACGCTGTGGATTTAACACTGCTTTCATATGATTTATCATCAACTTTTTACAGGAAACGTGAAGAGTCTGTGTGCCATTTGAAATTACTTGGCGTGCCAAGTGTGGCACGCGTGCCAAAGGTTGCTGACCCCTGGTCTACATTCTAGAATAATCATCTATAGTAGTGTCTACATTCTACATAGAAGCATCATCTATAGTAGTGTCTACATTCTAGAAGCATCATCTTTAGTATTGACTACATTATTCTAGAAGAATCGTCTGCAGTAGTGTCTACATTCTAGAAGCATCATCTGTAGTAGTGTCTACATTCTACATAGAAGCATCATCTTTAGTGGTATCTATATTCTAGAAGCATCATCTGCAGTAGTATCTACATTCTAGAAGCATCATCTGTAGTAATGTCTACATTCTAGAAGCATCATCTGGAGTGGTATCTACATTCTAGAAGCATCATCTGTAGTAGTGTCTACATTCAACATAGAAGCATCATCTATAGTAGTGTCTACATTCTAGAAGCATCATCTTTAGTAGTGACTACATTCTAGAAGAATCGTCTGTAGTAGTGTCTACATTCTAGAAGCAACATCTGTAGTAATGTCTACATTCTAGAAGAATCGTCTGTAGTAGTGTCTACATTCTAGAAGCATCATCTGTAGTAATGTCTACATTCTAGAAGAATCAT